>APFE030485736.1:0-44250 GCA_000404065.3 Pinus taeda
AAATTTTGGCTGATCGCAAGTTACTTCCAAATTTGAAGTCTGGAAAATTAGATTTTTGTAAGCATTGTCTGTTTGGAAAACAAAGTAAACAAAAGTTTAAAACAGGCAAACATACTAGTAAAGGCATACTTGATTATATCCATTCAGATGTTTGGGGACCAGCCCCTACAACTTCATATGGTGGTTCGTCTTATTTTGTATCATTCATTGATGACTTTTCTAGGAAGGTTTTGGTCTACATGTTGAAAAGAAAGTCTGATGTGTTTTCAGTTTTCAAGCAGTTTAGAGCATTGGTAGAAAACAACACTGGTAGAACAATAAAGTGTTTAAGAACTGACAATGGTGGTGAATTTACTTCCAAGGAGTTTGACAGCTATTGCAAGGATGCAGGGATCGAAAGGCATAAGACCACAGTTTATACTCCTCAGCAAAATGGAGTCGCTGAACGCATGAACAGGACTCTTCTCGAGAGAGCAAGGAGTATGCTGAGTAACGCCGAGTTGCAAAAGGAGTGGTGTACGAAAGCGGTGGCAACAGCTTGTTATGTGATAAATCGATCTCCATCAACGATGATAGATTGCAAGATCCCGCAAGAGGTATGGAAAGGACACCCTTGTGACTATTCTAAACTCAGAGTGTTTGGTTGTGATGCATATGCTCTAGTGCCTAAACATCAGCGAACTAAGTTAGATCCAAAGTCTAAAAGGTATATCTTTGTTGGGTATGGTGTTGAAACAAAGGGATATAGATTGTGGGATCCTACTACCCGCAAAATCATCATCAACAGAGATGTAAAGTTTAATGAATCCTCTCTTGTACAGTTAGATGTAGATAGTCGATTGAAACAGAATGATGTATCTGACTTTCAGCACATTCAGTTTGATAGCATTTCTAACGATAGTCATGATGACCATAGTTCAGATACTAGTCATGAACAGGGTTCAGGTTTAGATCATTAATAGGTCTCAGATACTGATCAGCAAAAAGTTCCTACAGATGGTAGTCAGCCAATCAAGGAAGTGCCAGAAACATCCTTAAGGAGGTCGACAAGAATCAAATGGCCACCGAGAAGGTATGATGATTATGTCACTTCTGTTGCATTTACTGCTAATGACAATGAACCTCTGTGCTATCAGGAAGCAATAGAAGGTTCGAAAAGTGACAAGTGGAAAGCAGCCATGAAGGACGAAATGATGGCCTTAAATAAGAACGGCACATGAGATCTGGTGGAGCTTCCCAAAGGCAGGAAAACTGTGGGGTGTAAATGGGTCTTCAAGCTGAAACAAGGTGTGAATGATACGGAAGACAGGTACAAAGCGCGACTAGTTGCAAAAGGGTTTTCTTAGAAAGCTGGTATTGACTTTCATGAGATTTTTTCGCCAGTGGTTAAAATTGTTTCAATTAGAATTGTGTTAGCATTAGTGGCTTTGTTTGATTTAGAGTTGCAACAGTTAGATGTTAAGACTGCATTCTACATGGTGATTTAGATGAGGAAATATATATGGAACAACCGGAAGGGTTTGTTCAGCATCGCAATGAGAAATTTGTCTGCAGGCTCAAGAAGTCATTATATGGCCTGAAGCAGTCGCCTCGGCAGTGGTATAAGAAGTTTGATTCTTTCATGTTGAGTCAGAAATATGTTAGAAGTGAATATGATCATTGTGTTTATTTCAAACAGTTGAATAATGGCATATTCATTATCTTAGTATTATATGTTGACGATATGCTTTTAGCAAGCAAAAACATAGAAGAAATCAACAGGTTGAAGGCTCAGATGGCAAGGACATTTGATATGAAAGATCTAGGAGCAGCAAGACAGATTTTGGGCATGGAGATTTTCAGAGACAGGAGCAATGGTAAGCTATGGCTATCACAACAAAAGTATATTGAGAAAATACTTTTGAGGTTTGGTATGGATAATGTGAAGCCTGTTTCAGTCCTTTTAGCTTCCCATTTTAAGCTTTCTTCGAGTTTATGTCCTAATACAGATGAAGAAAAGGATTATATGTCTCGAATTCCATATGCCAATGTAGTAGGGTGTTTAATGTATGCGATGGTTTGTACTCGACCAGATATTTCACATGCAGTTGGGGTTGTCAGCAGGTGCATGGCAAATCTGGGTAAAGAACACTGGTCAGCAGTGAAATGGGTGCTTCGGTATTTGAGAGGCACAAGTAGTTATTGTATTTCTTACAATAAGAGTAGTGAATTTGTTTGTGGATATGTTGATTTCGATTTTGCAGGTGATTTGGATAAGAGAAGATCAACTTCAGGGTACGTCTTTACTCTTGCAGGTGGAGCTATCATCTGGATGTCAAAGCTACAGAACATTGTTGCTTTGTCCACTACTGAAGCAGAATACATTGCTGCTTCTCATGCTTACAAAGAAGCGATTTGGTTGAAAGGTTTGTTTGGTGAATTTTGTAGGTTGCAGGACAACATCAAGTTATTTTGTGACAGTCAAAGTGCAATACATTTGGCTAAGAATCTGGCCTATCATAGTAAACCAAAGCATATACCGATCAAGTACCATTTTGTAAGACAAGTTATCACTGAAAGGGGAGTCTCTCTTGAAAAGGTGCATACAAAGGAGAACTGTGTAGACATGTTCACGAAACCAGTTCTGTTGGAGAAGCTACGCTTGTGTTTGGCTTCTCTTGGCTTGCAGAAAAGATAAAATAATAATAACAGGGCATCAGGCGAATTGTTGTCAAGGTGGAGATTGTTGAGATTTTTTGTTTAGAATAAGATAGGAAAAATCTTGGCTGATGACAACAATAGAAATTCAGTTCCTAGATTAGCTCCAGGTTGTTGTGAGGTGACTAATGCCTCCTATATTTGATGTGAGTGAGTTAATGAGGCTGTTAGATTCTCTATGCTATATAACAGGCAATCATTCGGATGATGGCTAAGAGGGTGAGAGTTTTATGAGGTTTTCATTATGTAATCTCCTGTTTGATTAATAAATTCTTGATGCCTATGTTTGGTGGACGTAGCCCAGATTGGTTGGGTGAACCACGTTAAAAGCTGTGTTTTCTATGCATGATTAATTCTGCTGTGTTATTTGTTGTTTAATTAAGCTGTGCATGTCTCTAACATGTATGATACCAGTCTAATTAATATATACGAGAGACCATAAGCTACATCAGCTAAGATAAGTAACTCACACAATACTATGATTGTGGGTTTAAAATATGGATTGAATGAATGGTTAGCCAATTATACACAAAATGTTATTAGTGTTTTTTATTTATTATAGTATTTTTTTATTTATTAGTCTCATTACATTAATAAATGATAAATGTAGTTCATATAAGTGAGTCACATGCAAAATCATATTAATTAATACCAATTCTGTAAATCTAATATTAATATTAATAAATATATAATTATAATAATAATATATATAATATAAATGATTATTATTATATTATAAATACTATAATTATATAATAATATTATATATATCATTGATATTATCAATAGTATAAAAAACAGAAGAGATTAATGTATAAATCTATAATAATTTTTTTTAATATTATAAACCTAATACTAAATTCTAGTTTTGTAATGTAATAATGTGACATGGGAGAGATTAATGTTATAAATCTATAATGACTTTTTTTTAATAATAAAAACCTAATACTAAATTCTAGTTTTGTAATGTAATAATGTGACATTGAATAAATTGCATTGTAATATAACATTGTGACAATGATTATCATATTGAAACAATTTTTGTCACAATGTAATGATAGGTAGATTGTTGTATCATTCTAACATCACAATATAAAACCCTAAAATTATAAAACCCAATATAATAAACCCCAATATTAAATCCTGATATTATAAACGAAAGGGATGAATATTAAAAACCTACGATATTAATATTTAAAGCCAAGGGATTATTAATATTATAAACTCAAGAGATTATATATCTAAGAGATTAATATTAAAAACCCAAGCGATTAATATAAAAAACACTTGAACTTATAAATCCAATGAATATTTTTTTCAATGAAATGATTATGGGACTGCATAGATGAACTCGTTGAGACAACTTCTTTTCATAATTTTCACTAAGTAGATCATGTCTCAAGATATTTGAACCCACCCTTGGATAGAAGCACAATATGTGCCTCTACCAATTGAGCTCAACTCCTTCGACATAAATCCAAGGGATTATTAATATTATCAACCTAATGAATTAATAATCTTAAGGAATTAATATAAAAAACCTAAACGATTAATATGATAAACCCTTGGGATTAGTAAACACAATGGTCTAATATTATAAACCTAAAGGATTATAAACCTATGGTTATAATATTTAACCCAAGGGATTAATATTATAAATCCAATAAATTAGTTTTATAAACTTATGGAATTATAGTATAATCTCAAGAGATTATTCATATTATAAACCAAAGAGATTAATATAATAAACCCAAGGGATTAATAACAAAAATCCAAGGGATTAATAAAATTAATGGATTAATATTAGAAACACAAGGGATTAATATTAAACCCTAGGATTAATAATAAACCTTAGTATTAATATTATGAACACTAAGATTAACCCTTAATATTATAAATTATAAACCTAATATTAAACCTTAATATTATAAACCCAATATTAAAAATCCATAGCATTAGAATCCTAAAATTAAACCTCAGTTTTGTAATGTAACAATGTGTTGTTGGATAAATTATAATGTGATGTAAAATTGTGATAATTATTGTTAGATTGATTATTGTATTGAGATCATGTTTGTCACAATGTAACATTCAATAGATTTTTGTACCATTCCAATGCCACAATATTAAACCCTAATATAAACCCTAACATGATAAAACCCAATATAACAAACCCCAATATTAAACCCTATTACTATAAATTAAAATGTTATTAAAAACCCTAATATGATAAACCCTACTATCAAACTCTAATTTTGTAATGTCACAATGCGACATTGAATAAATTTCAATGTAATGTAACATTACAAAAATGATTGTGATATTGATTGTCGCATTAAAACAATGTTTTCCGCAATTCCACATTAGATAGATTTGTGTATTATTCCAATGTCACAATATCAAACCATACTAAGAAAACCCTAACATTGTTAAACTCAACATAATAAATTCTAAGATTATTATTATAAAGCCTAAGGTTATAAACTATATTTTTAATATATTAAACAATATGACTATAAATCCCAAGATTAATATCATAAACTCCAGGGGTAATATTGTTAACCCTAGACATTCACTATAAGCCAGCATTGTCAACCATGACCATCCATTATGGTTCATTATATGCCACTTATGGATAGACTTTGATTCCTAAGGTAAGTATCATTCACCAATGTATCCATTTAGATTATTGTCGACTATGATGTGCATGTTGACTATAGTTGACTATGTCAACGATAGTCAACCATAATCAACATGTGTTACTATATAGCTTAAATTATGGTTAAAACTTTATAAATATGTTGATTAATATATTGTTAATATGTCAATAATGTTATATTAAAATGTTATTAATTTTATTTAAATATTTTAATAATTTTATGTTAATGAGTTAATAATGTTACATATATATATACACATTTATGTCTTAATATGATATGAATATTATAATTTAATCTTAGTAATATATAAAATATTAATATATTAATTACGTATTAATTAGGTAGTATTATATTGATAAATTAATTATTAATAAATTAATGTTATAATTAAAATACCAATATTTTAATATTTTAATTAATATATTAATGTATCCATTAATAAACCTTATAAACTCGGAGATTAATATTTTAAACCATACTATTTATTTTAAACCTTAGGTGTAATATTATAAACCCTAAGATTAATATTATAGACTTTAAGATTATAAATCCTAGGATTAATATTAAACCATTATTAATGTTGAACATGCATTACTATGATTTTGAAAAGTTGATTATGGAGATTATGACTCACCGAATATGACCATGGTTGACCTAGGTTGTCCATGGTTGATCATGACTAACCATGGTTGACGAAGGTCGGCCATGCTAAATAAAGTTGAATATGGTTGACAATGGTTGACCATAGTTTGACTCTTGATAACCCTAACCATCCACTATAAGCCTCCATGTTCAATTATGGCCATCCATTATGGTTCACGGTAGGTCAGTGATAGATAGACCATGATTCTCAAGTTATGTATGGTTCACCATGGTAGCCATGTTGATTATTGTTGAATATGACAGTCATCTTTATTATGGTTGACTATCTCAAGAATAATCAACTAAGGTTAAGATTCGTTAATGTATAGATTAATATATAGTTAAAACTTTATAAACGCTTATATTAATCTATTATTAATGTGTTATTAAACTCATAATAAAGTTATTTAAATACTTTGGTAATTTTATTAATTTTCTATTGATGTGTTAATAATATTTTATATATGTCTAAATAGGATATTAATATCATAATTAAATATTAATAATATATTAAATATTAATATTAATATATTAATTATGTATTAAGTAGTACTATATTGATAAATTAATTATAATTAAATTAATGTTTGAATTAAAATACTTATATATTAATGTTATAAACTCATATATTATATATTATATTTAGGATTTATATTATATTTTGTAACTCTTACTATAAGGCTTTTAGGAGACATCACCATCCAATATTATAAAAGCATATATAAAACCACAATATAAAAGAATATTAATAAAACCAAGTGAATAATATCTATCCAGGTGGATATTGTTGGCTACCGCCCTATTCCACTTGGACCCCATCACTATTTCCTTTCAATTTCCTATTTTTGAGCACAATTTCTTATTTTAACATTTTTTTACTTTTGGAATCTTTTTGGGACGTGAACTTTGGCAGTCATTTTGAGGCCCTAAACAATGTTTTTCGGGAAAATGGCAATTCCGTCAAACTTTTGGACTCTTCCTAGATATTTCTAATGGGCTATTGTGTGAACTAAATAAAGGTCGTATGTCAAAGTTACCATCCTCAGAATTTGATGTTCCAACTAACCCTATCGGGGCCCACAAGCTTTTGGCACTTCATCTCCTAGGGTTAGCTTTTTGGATTTTTATGATTTCTTATTGTTTAGTAAAGATAAAAATTCCTTAGATCCTCATTGTAACTTTGTTCAAAAGGCATGTATCCATCTCATCTCATCTCATATATCACCTACCATCATCTGAGCTATTTTGTTTTCATTTTGCATGTAAACAATTTTCAGCATTTGCTATTTATTAATTGAAGTATCATTTCATTGTATCTCTATGTTGTTGTTGAATCTATATTTCATTTAATTCCTTGATAAATGTGGATTAGTGGTATCAAAGTAGTCTACTCCTTATATATTTTTTGTGCATGTCCCAATGAGATCAGAGTATAAGGAGCTGGGACTTGAATTGCTTGATCCCTTGCAAGATCTGCCTTTCTAATCCTAGCAGCCTCCCATGGTGGAAGAAGAGAAAGACAAGGGAGTATGGGATCCTTTAAAATTGTTGCTCAAACAAGCTCTCTAGAAACAAATAAATCAGATGATGATAATTTTTCCTACATCCTTCGGCAGATACTAGTGAGGGAAGCATCTTCATTCGAAAGTCACTTCGGAGGCATCGCCCCCTTTAAGCTACAAGTCAACTTTAAAATTCCTATATTTGAATGCGAAATACACAGAAATGCTCTAGATAGATGATTACATCTGCTAGAAGGATATTTTGAGTTCATATTTTTTTTTATAGAGAAAATATTACTTTTTCACTCCATAAGGCTAGCCCCCATGTTAAGGACTCATGAGAAACTTACCGTTAGCAAAGGGACAAGGAAGAATTCTCACTATTTTCACCCACACCCTCTTAGGATTCTCTTCAAGACGTCATTAATGAACAATATTACCCTGTTTGGAGGCATGAAGATGTGTACATAAATTGCACCACACCATAGTAGGAAAGGGACCAATAAGTGTCATAGTTCAGGAATATGTTTCATACCCTATGCAAGACGCTTGGTGTCAAGGAATGTGGGTGACATCTAGTGATGAAGTACCATGGTTGTTTACAAAAAAAAATCCACAAAGAAATAGAGTTCTTGTACATATCCTCTCCTAGCATAGTGTATGATTATGCTATCAAGATTGAGCAGAATTCTAAATAAAATGAGTGAGACTTTGGATCTATGAATCTGAAGCAGGGAAAAACCACCTCCAAATTACGAAACAAATGGTAGAGCCAAAGTGGAATGACCAAGGATAACCCATCAAAGCCATAAGAAAATAATAGAAATGGGAAGATGAAGAAAGGCACACGGAAGTTGTGTGAGTTCCAGAAGATCCCAACTCGAGAAAAAATGAATGTCATACAAACAAATCACTAATGGGTGAGCTAAAAGATTGAAAATTAGATGCATGTTCTGGCTCTAAGCTAGAACCTGAGAAGGGGAAACAAATCATTGATGTCGAACCTAATTCCACCATTGGCACAACTAACGTAAAAAAGAGTGAGCTTGAACATCCATAGGAGGGTAAGCCTCTCTTCCAGTCGAAGATGTGTAGTGAAGACTACACCTCTATAGTGCATTATTGATAGTTGGAGTTGAAATAAGCTCATCTTAGTAAAGGTTGTTAATATTTTAGGCAGGCAAACAACAACACACCTGCAACCATACACCATTAGGTGGCTCCACCAAGGGTGAGATTTTCTCTCTGCCTAGTAGTGTAGCATTTCCTATAACATCAGCCTTTCACAGATGATGTACTCTGTGATGTTGTTCTCCTTAAAGTTTGTGATGTCTTATTAGGCCAACCATACTTATGGAATCTTCATGTTTTGTATGAATACAAACCTCGTACTGTTATTATTGCTTCTATAACAAAATTCTACAATATACCAGAGGTAGCCTTGCCTACTACCATTTCATCGGTCTCTACTGAGAAATGGAGTAAGATCATCTCTAAGACTAAGAAATTTGATTTCTTTTGTATCCGGTCTCAAAGCAAGGGGAAGATCAAGGCCATATACATGTTCCTCGAAAAAGAGTTCCTCCACACAATAAAAGAAGGTTAGTGAGGTTGTTAAAGAGTATAGGGACATCTTATCCTCACCCAAAGGGGTACCTTTTCACTTTCATTTCAACAATTTGATTGATCTAACTCCCTTAGCACCTCTACCTAATGGGCCAATCTACCACCACTCTCTTCTAGAAAATTAGGAATTCAAACAAAAAATCTAGGAGTTGCTACAAAAATGCCACATCTGAAAAATTTCCTCACCTTATAGGAGTCCAACTGTGCTTAAATAGAAGAAGGATTGGGCCTAGAGACTTTGAATTAATTATCGGGCATTGAATAAAATCAATGTCAGAAACAAGTACATGATCCCATGAATTGACGACCTTATTGACCAACTAAAGGGGGCTAGGTACTTCAACAAGATTTATTTTAAGTTTTTCTATCACCAACTTCTAATAGAAGCCACAGATGTATGAAGATTTCCTTCAAGTCTAAGGAGGGTGTCTTTGAGGGTTTGTCATGCCCTTTGGGTTGATAAATGCCCCTGCAACTTTTATGAGTCTGATGGATGGCATCTTGCGGCCTTTCACCAACTTATTTGTGGTTGTATATTTGGATTATATCATCATCTTCAACAACAATTAGGCATAGCACTTGAAATATATTCGATAGGTTCTTTTAACCCTACAATAGCATAAGTTATGTGCTAACCCAGAGAAATGCTCCTTTGGCATGGACCAGCGAAAATATCTAGGATACATAAATTATGGTTAAGGAGTACATAAGGGTATAGCTAAGATCCAAGTCACTGAGGATTTACTGACCCTTACAGCTTTAAGATAACTTTGTAACCTCATGGGCCTTTCCAATTTCTATTGAAGATTCATGTTGGGGTTCTCTAATATCACTTGGCCCTTGAGTCAAGTTACTAAGCAAAGAGAAAAATAATTTTTTTTTGGTCCAAGTCATGACAAAAGGAATTGATTGAAATGAAACATTGTCATTGCTATGCACCAATACTCACCTCGCCAGACTTGCAACAACCATTTGAGGTAAATACAAATGCCTCTTATTATGCTATTGGTGCAATCCTCTCTCACCAAAAGTCATCTAATGTCATATCACAATTATATGTTCTTTGATCTTATTCAAATGTACGCCACCTATGATAAGGAAATGTATTCCATTTTGCAGCTCTTCTAGTGATGGAAAAATTATATTATCGCGAAGGAGACGATCATCCACATAAATCACCGACCCCTTCAACTTATGTAGACACAATAGAAGTTGCAGAGTGATTGCCATCTGAAATGGTCAATATACCTAAAACAATTGCATTTGAACATTAAATACAAGAAGGGTAGCACCAATCATGTCACAGAATGCCTTAGTCGACCCCCGATTGTGGTGCTAAGCATTGTTCTCATCTCTTGTGGGCACAAGGCCTCTGGATGGCTGCAACTCTTTGAAAATGACTTAGAATTCATTGCCACATATAAGATGTTGACGTATGGAAAGCCAACTCTAGCCTTCCCCCTTTAGGATGAATTATTATGTTATTTGGAACATCGTTGTGTTTTTTCAAATGAGCATGACAAGATGATTTGGGAGGCTCATTAGAGATAGGTCACAAGACACTTTGGGATGGAAAAGATAGTGGCAGTACTAAAATAAATAAATATTGGCCAAAGCTCCAAAAATATGTTGGAAAGTATATCAAATCCTGCACTACCTGTGCCATCACCAAGCCAACCATTAACAATAAAGCCTTGTAAAATCCACTGCTTAGTCCAAGTCATCCTTGGGAATCCATCGCCATGGACTATAGGATTGTCCTTCCTTATACTAATCATGGTAATGATTGCATTTTTGGTTATTGATAGATTTTTTAAAATGGCCATATTGGTTTCCTACAAGAATAATATCACGATAGAAACCACTACCAAACTCTTCTTCAAACAAGTGTGGGTACATTTTAGAATACCATACACCATTATATCAGATCAAGGTAGCATGTTTCTAAGCGTACTCCCATTGATCCTATGGTCATCATTGGACACCAAGCTGACCATGTCGAATGCATTTGACCCCCAAACTAATATCCATAAAAAGGTCGCCAATAGGATAATTTTGCACATACTACACATGTACAACTCTAAGAATTCACAAACATGGGATGAGTGTTTTTCCTATGTCCGACATAGCTACAACAAAGGTATCCATAGCTTGAATAACAAAAACCTGTTTCAGTTGCACCTATGATTTGAACATTATGTCCCATTGATGTTGCAATGCCTCTTGAAACTACACAAAAAAGTCTACACAAGTTCAATTTGAAGCTAATAAGGCCATCAAATTTATTCAACACATTCAATAGATATGCCATCTAGTTGATGATATCATGGATAAAGACAATAATAAGTACAAACAATGCCATGGTCAACATCAAGTTCCCCTTATGTTTCAAGTGGGTTGCAAGGTTTGGTCAAATTTGTAGAATAAATGCGTTGTCATGGCCCATCAAAGGCTTCCACCACTTTGACACAAACCTTAGAAAATCACTAAGGATGTGGGATACAACACGTTTGAGCTAAGTATCTCCCCATTCCTTGGTTTCCACCCAATGTTTAATGTGGTCCGCCTTCGACCATATTTTCCATCGTTATTGGACCCATCAAATTATGGAAACAAAGATCAAGAACACTCACTAATAGAGGATCCAACTGTATCAAGCTGCCAAATTTGGTTATCTCCTGCACCAGGGCAAGTGGCTCGCTAGGGACAAAGTTTAGTACAAGTTACTCCATCTCATGGAGGAACTTAATGTAATGGGGACCATTGCTTCCTTGGGGGGGCGACTTATCCAGGTGGATATTGGTTCCCAATCGCCTATTCCACTAGTTCACCAACAATGTTTCCTTTCACTTCCCTATTTTCGAGCAAAATTTCTTATTTCCACAATTTTCTATTTTTGGCCACTTTTCGAGTCCTAAGCTTTCAAAGCTATTGTGAAGCCATAAATGACATTTTTTGGGGATAGATAAAAATTTGTGCTAGTTCTCAAACCATCATGCACAAAAAAAGGAGATCATATGCCCAAGTTACGACCGCAGGAAGTTGACATTCCAGCGAACCCCATTGGGGCCCATAAGATTTTGGTGCTTCATATCCTAGGGTTATGTTTTTGGATGTTTAGGTTTTCTCATTATTTTTTCATGATAAAAATACCTCAAAGCTTCATCATAACTTAGTTACGAAAGGTTTGTAGTCATCACATATCTTCTTAGATATAAGCTACATCGCGAGAGGTAGTTTGTTTTCATTTTACATTTAAACAATTTTCAACATTTTCTATTCATGAATTGAAGTATCATTTCACTATATCTCTATGTTGTTGTTTAATTGTATATTTCAATTTTCCTTTCATAAATACAAATCAAATGTCAAGCCCAAAGGGTTCAATATTAAAAACCCAAAAAATTGACACTATAATACTAATTATTATTATTATTATAAATGATAAGAAAGGTTGACTACAAAGGGGAATCATGTTTGACTTTGTCATCATTAAGTATTAAATCATGATGTATTAATATGGATTGATGTAGTGATACCTCTACTAATATAAATAATTTTGATATAGGTATTTAGAAAAATTTAGTTGTAATTTCTTTAATTTTGACTAATATTGAAAATATATATTTAATAAAATAAGAATATACATTTCTAACATGTTGCATATAATTTATCGAAATATATTAGTAGACTAATATTATTTAAATTTTAAATAATGCTAAGTTTTAAGTATATAAGCATAATATATATATAATATAAAATTTATTTAAATTTTGTAATATTAACTTTTAAATTATGTTATTATTAGCTTTGAGAATATTATAAAATGATTTATAATATTATAAAGCTTAATAATTATGAGGATTATAGTTTTTTCATAAGTTTAGCAATGGTGAGGCTACATCGTGGTCATGTCCAAGAATAACACCCAAATATAACAGAGAATTGAACAGATGACCTAATATCTAAGAATCTCTTAATATCGCATCTCATCACCAATTATCCACAACCCCGTGGACAAGGTCATAGACATTTCAAGATAAAAAGGATTAAAAAAATTTCATATGAAAAAATAAAAATTTTAAATCAATTATATATTACAAACAAGATTCCCTAATAGCATTGGAATTTATCTCGTCCAAATTTTTCTTATCCATCTTGTTTTTGAGATTACTCTTATTGATTAATCACATAATTAGTTTCTTTGGTCATCATTTCTAACTAACTACTAAAGACAAAGTTGAAAATTCTGATTTATCCACACGTATAAATAATGAAGATGCATCATGTTTCAAATATAAACATTGGAGAAAGGTGGATAAAATTAATAACATTTAATATTTAATTAAATATGAACGTTAGGCTATAAAAAAATTGGTACATTTTTACCAAGAAATTAATAATTTTATTTTGAAAGATAGTATTTAATAATGTATAATTAGTTATTGAGATAAATAAACTAGGAAAAAACACTTTTATATAATAAAAAAATATAAAACTAGGATAGGAAAAAGAAATATAAATTTAAAAACAGAATGAATGGAAGGAAAAATTGTCTGAACAAAAGTATCTATAATAACAATTATAATATGAATTTTTTATTAGACTATATAATAAATTTCAGGGCAGTGAAGCAATCCATTCAAATAAAATATCAAATTATTATTATTATTATTATAATAGATGTATAAAATAGTATCATGTATAATATCATTATGTATCATTGTCATATATATCTACATTTATATAATTTTATGATTAAAATTATATATATAGTATGTTAATGATATCTGAATAATATTTTAAAAAATAATATTTATATAATGTATAAGAACAAAAATTAAGTTAGGATAAAAATAACAAAAAAAATGGAATTTACTTCCAAAATTTTTTTAGGACATTTTCTTAATAAGAAGTCGACTCTGACTTGATTGCAACACATTTACATTTACATTAATTAGAGAACATAACTTAAACACTGAATTTAAAAAAATATATATTATTTCATTAAACTTGTGAGGCATATTTTTTCTCTCTCATTTAAATCCCACTAAACTTCCTTTCCTCAAGATTTGCGCAATTATTACTGGAACAGAATAAATCATTTTTGTCTTTTGGATCTGCCGAGGGACGCATTCCATGATTTTATTTGAAATTGTAAATGTGTGCAATATATTATTATAAATGGAATTGTGTATGATTGTAAATAACATAGGGATTGTGAGTTGGAACGAAAATCTCAAAGAGTAATTTGAACGGAGTTTCATTTAAAAGACGCTTTTGTGTAAATTTGAAAATACATTCACTATTACTGTCTTTTTGTATTATCTGAATAAAAATAACACAGCAACTTTTTGTTTTGATACCTCCTATTTATTAAATTAGCTTATTAATTTATACAAGTGAATGATATATTGTGATGAAGGTCATCGTCATAAATATTGCTCATTATCAATTTATGCATTATGAAGTTGTCTTGTAATGCATAAACTCATTGAACTAAACCCTTTTCTATTATATATCACTTATTATGAAAAATAAAGGTTTTCGCATTATTTTATATATATATATATATATATATTTTGCAGGTTAAAACCATGAAACAGTTATATATTAATGCGAATGATATGTAACATTTATCATGGTAAAGAACAGTGGGTTGTTTTACCATGAAACCCTAACCCTAACCTTAACCTTAAATAAGAGAGCTCAATCCAAAGAGTTCTTTTTAGGGAGTAAATAAGTCTATAAAAGAAATATAGTGGGCTTTATACCATTCTTCTTTGGCCCTTTCAAGTGCATGGCATAGACTTTAAATGAATTTTAATGATTTCTTAATGGAATTGGTGATGTTTCAAATTTTTGTTTGTTTTTGTGTTTTTTTTCTTGAGAAGAAATCTCTTGCTCAACCAACTTATTTCGAGGG
This sequence comes from Pinus taeda, assembly GCA_000404065.3. Taxonomy (NCBI): domain Eukaryota; kingdom Viridiplantae; phylum Streptophyta; class Pinopsida; order Pinales; family Pinaceae; genus Pinus; species Pinus taeda. Next base: position 15,054 of record APFE030485736.1, read on the forward strand.
TGTTAAGCTATAAAATTTTATTTTTCTTATAAAACATTATTTTTCCTTGTTGGTGCAGGGCCTTAATACTTCTAGGGAAAAAGTTACCCTTATTTTCTCCTTGAATTTTTAGCTTGCAAAAAAAATCATGCAATCAATTTTATTATCCCGAAGCAATCACAATTTTCTAGAGAATTATTATATCAAATTCATTCTGGTAATAGTTTGTGTTCCCCAAAGCCATTGAAAATTGAAGTGCAATTTGGATGCTCTTTATCACGAAAGCTGATTGAATGGGTTGATTCAACTTTAATAATGGCATTGGTGTTCAGGCTGACTATGTTGAAGATCACACTTATATTGTGTACATGAATTAGAAAATAAAATTAACAACATAAGCTATGCAACTTTTCTTTAGAATATAAACTATTAATGAATGATTTTCAACAAGATCATGCTAACATAATTCCTATTCTATTGGAAATTAATAAATTTTACAAATTCATACACCTTAAAGGAAAATAATAGGAATTCTCATCAAGTATGCATTAGAGTGCATTTATTTTTGTGCAAACACTATTCTATAATATTCCACAGGCTAAAATGAGACCTGGGATGGGCAGACAAGGCAAAATTTAAATGTGGATAATGGTTGAGGGCACTCTGATCAAATATTGAATCTACTCCTTCCTACGAACAATCTTAAAATCTCAATGCAAAGATTTTTTTGTCTTTCTTGACTTTCTTGATGTCTTTTGGTGTAGGAACAAAATCATGGAAGTGTTTCATTTACTAGAGAGCCATCAACTATGTGTTCCCCTAGTATCTCCATAACCTATGTGTTGTACCTCCTAGAGACAACCACTAGGTTGAGGAGAAGTCAATGCCTAATACATATTAGCCACTCTTAAAGATGACTCATTGTTGCTCAAGAGATCAACAAAAAACAATTTTTCAATCTCATTCAATTACCTCTCACAAAGGTAGATTCAAACATACACATAGACAATATAGATCATCCTAGGAATAAATTCCCAAGTCTAGTGTCCTACACACATTAAATGAAGCTCAAGTTATAGTTGAAGTAAACATGGGAAGGGGGAAAGTAAGGAAATAATTTAGCACAAAGGGTTGTACAGACCCAAAATCCTAGGTAATAAATCCCAACAAAATTATGAAAGAATAAGGAAACAAAGTGAAAAAATTATGTAGTGCATTTTAATGTTTCTAGGTCAATATTTCATGGGTACATTATGTTATAATATAACATAAGTACATCCATTATCTATGAGTAAATCCAACAGCTACAACTTACACAATTTTTTATAAAGAGAAGCAGATATGAAATGACATACATAGGAAGAACACATAATACACATTACTATGCTTGGAATCACCAGAACTTCTTCATGAATCTTCAAAAATGGAGTCCATATCAGAGACTCAGCACTGTTGAAATTGATATAACATTTACCACCTCAGGAATAAGTAATTGAACAAAAACTTGGAACCTCTCTCTCAAAACATAACTCAAAATTTCCAAAAAGACAAAATTCAAGCCCCTAAGAATAGAATTTCAGAACCTTTCTAATGAGTTTCTTCCCTCTTTTTATACGGAGAACCAAAGAAAAACACCTTACAAAATATCTTAAAATGTTACAGTTGTCTGAACAACATAGTTGTCTAAGTATGCATATTTCCTAATGATTACAAAACATATATGATTCTCTTCTCGAATATGCAAAAAATTACAAAATAACAAAACCTGAGAAACATGAGGTGTCATGGTGGGCACAACAAAATATGTCTATGTCAATTCCTCTTATTTAATTAAGCATAATCAGGCTCCAATGTTTGGATTAGCGAGGTATGATGATCTTTCCATTATTTTTTTGTTATATTCCTCCATGATTAACAACCAATTCACTCGTCGCTTTCTTTCTCTAACCGTTTAATATCTACTCTTGGAGTTCGTCATGATCAAGTGTGGTAGCATTGAACGTCCCTCGTGACATATTTTTTGACCCATCCACCCCTTCATTGTCTATGTGGTACATCATCATAGCCTGATACATCTTTTAAGCTTTCCATATTGCAATTTTGGAGCCTAAGTTCATCGTAATTTTACTGAAAATGATGTTATGAAAACACAAAGTTTTGATGCATTTAGCATCCTTTGTGCTTAGCTCCTTATTTCTCATACAGCATAGAACCACCACCTGTTTATCACTTAGGGGATGCAATATGAGAGCCTTCATCCATCATAACTCTATTGAAAATAAACGTTATGAACTCACAAAATTATGATGCCCCCAGGTCCTTTTTTCTTACCCCTTTAACATTTCTCCTTTATGGGACCAGGTTGCATGACCATAGGCTCAGCCATTGGGTGCTAAAGCCTTTGGGATTCTGTCAGCAGCCTATCTCCCATTTCATTTTCTCTTTCGCCCCTGGTTACTTTGAATGCTTGCAACGAAGTGCCTCTCCCCGTCAAAGCTCCTCTAATCAATAGTTCTTCAATTTGGAATTAAAAATAGAGATTTGAGGCCTCTTCCCTCTAATATCCTCTATAGCACTTAGGCTCTTAGCCCACTCTATTTCCTCGGTCGTCTAAGTCCTCATGACCAAATTCCACTTAACATCAGAGCCCCTCCATCGAATTAGAGATTTTTATAAAATAATTTAAACTGGCATTACGAAATTGCTTTCCTCTAAAATATCATTCTTTGAGATGATGTCATGTCCAGGTCATCATCTCCACGTGGAACCTCCTAAGTTGTCACACATGTCACCCTGATTCTCCCTATTATACCCCAACAAATGTCAAAACCAAATACCACGTGTCCTTTTTATGGCAATGTCATACTTATGTCTTCATCCATGTCTACTTCCTGGGGAAATCATGCGCTGCCATGTGTCTTATTTGAAGGAGAGAGAAAAATGCCTTTGGGTCCTAATATTTTCAATGATTTTCGTTGTATTTCCTTTTCTCAAAAACCTAGAGGTTGTTTAAATAATTTCAAGTTCTAAAGAGTTATGAAAATCTAATATTCTTACACCATTTTTCTTCGAGGTCTCCTCCTTCCTATATCAGGTTGAGAAGTGATGAGGCTATGATATGCCATTTCAGACCCACTTTTAAAATAAACCTTTGATGTCTCCATCTTCCTTCCTTTGATATCCCATAATATTAATATGCTACTTATTGGTCCTTTCGATATAAAATCCCAATATTTCAACCCTCACCGTGATTTCAACCTCTAATATTTCAACCTTCCCTGTGATTTCGGCCTTGGAAACTTCAGCCTTCCCTATGATTTCAACCTCTGATATTTTAGCCTTCCCTGCGACTCTGGCATCTAAAATTATGACCTTATTTTATGGATTTGGGACTTCGGCTCTCTCTTTTCATTTTACCTTGGAAAACCAAGATTGCACACATCCTTCCCCATACTAGGTATGAAAAATAGGGCCATTTGAAAAAACTATAAGATGGTATGATAGGTGAAAATGTTATGAATCAAAATGAAGAAGATGAAACGCGGTATTTTAAATGAAGCCAAAATTGAAACACAAAGGAATCACTAATTGGAATGTTACTGCTTACCAATCTGCCATCAAGATTTCAAATGATTACTGCTACCGTGTGGCATAGAAACTCTGAAATAAAAAAAAATTGTAATATTTCATTTCTCGAAAACTTAATTTAATTCCTTTGATCATTAATTAGATGAATATTATTCAAGGCATACCAAATGACCATTCTACAAACACTTTTCTATTTATCAGGAATTGAAATTCATTAAATCCAATTCCAATATAGTTTATCACTAGAAGCTTACATTGATCTTATAAATTAGGCTGATATACAACACTTTTACTCAAACTTCTAGAATTATTTTCTTAATTATTCAATTTACTTACTCTCTTTTATTGAATGTTTTTATATCTCTTAGTCTAATCCATCGCTTCACTACAAACTCCTTGTTTTGTTAACATATCTCCCCATTGATCCTATAAATTAGGTTGTACCATCCTTTCACTTGAGCTTCTTGAATTATTTTCTTAATTATTTGATTTTCTTAATCTCATATCTATTATTGGATATATTTTTGTTCGTTGGTTTATAAAGGCCACACATAATTAAGGATTTGACAACTTCCACCTGACACACACATCGAATACCCTCTTTGTTGACAGTCGTCCTGTTGATTGTACTTGTAGGGAATCCACATAAATTTTTTATTTACTCCTACAAAGCTCCACAAGTTCAATCATAGTGAATGTTTGAGAAATGGTGAGATTAGAGAGTTCTAAATCAATGGCCATGAAAATATCTCACATGAGTCACATGCATTTGAATCCGAAATTGTTGAGATGTTGGTGATGTGTTGCAATCCAACTACACAAGCTCTAGGTGACCCACCCATTTGAGATAGGAAAACTTCACTCAAATGGTATTTTTTTCTTTCATGATTCATCTTGCATAAACGTGTAGAGCAATCAATACCATGACCTTACATAACATAAACATTACATGCAGGATTACATATCACACTAACGAAATATTATTTTTTACTTATCTATATCGAAATTGAAGCTATTTGGCACAAGGTTGTGGATTCTATATTGAAATCAAAACTGCTTGACACACAATTTTTGATTGAAGGCTTACTGCAAATTTCATCTCTCTCAAGAGAATTGATTAAATTTTATTAGGTTTTTCTAGTTTTAAAATTTTACCAAGTTAATGCTTTTAAAGGAGAAGGCGAATTTGAATTGAAATATCTTTTCTGACAAATTTTTATTTAAAAAATAAATAAAAAATATTGGGGTAAAAGAGAGTTGGTTTTTGGAGCTAAATATTTGAGAATTTGTTTTAGAGAGTTTATGGTTTTGGAAAAGTATTAAATTTTAGTTGTTGTAAAAAGAAGAATTTTGATATTATAGTAGAGTCAAGAATTATAGAGATACTTACTTTATATAAGTAAAAATCATTATATGTTACAATCCAAGGGAATATGGAAAATGTTAAGTGAAAGCCAATTGGTCATTAGAAAATAAGTTGAAAGTTTTTCTTATAGGAATATACAAGATGAAGCCATGGTGTTGATTGGGTTGCATGTTTTAGAAAACCAAATATTTGATGGACGTGAATAATATACTACAAAAAAATAATGTTCAGATAATTTGGCCTCTATATCGATAAATATCAATGAATACAACACATTAGAATTAGAAACTAGATTATCAACCCTGTTACTCAATGAACATGCCTATATTAAGGCGTACCTTGCTCAATTTAGGTCACTAACAACCTAATTAAAATCATGTGGCAAGGAGAAAAAAGAAGTAGAATGTATTTTTTGGATATTGTCAAAAGTAAAGGGTCATTTTCAAGATAATCTATCATCTATGTGACAAATGATACACTTGGGAACTCATTCAAAATTCTAAGCTTTCATAAATTTTGTGATCATCTAACACAAGGAAAATCTTAAGCTCAAGTAGGAAGATGTTTTCTCTATCTTCTAAAATCAATATTTTGTGGCTCATTACTCTAATGGTGATCATAAATCCTGGTCTCAACAAAAAAAAATATTCTCAACCCCATGAGTCTCCCTCTAAGCCTCAGGAGAATGGAAAGCCTCCACCTAGAAATTCCAAGAATGATGGATCCCCCACTAAGAGAAAGAAGAAATAGAAAAATAAAATACAAAATAGATGATACATTTACATTTTTTGGAAAATGTGGGCATATTGGAGAAAACTGTTGGGAGATATTGCAAGTCCTCTTTGAAGCCATTAAGAAGAATAATATTTCAATGGGTAAAGGAAATTCTATATTAGCCGAAGCCCTGCGTAAATATAAAAATAAATACATACTTGATTGTTGATCCTCACATCATATGAATCATTTTCAGGATTTATTTCCTTCTACATCCCATAGTAGCATTTTAGAAATTGCACCTAGTGAATCTACTAAGCTTGAGTTTTTGTGGCCATTTATTTTGTATTTCTCTAATGGGTGCATTAACAATGTGCTCCTACTTTTGAGATATTTGCAACTTTATTATCTGTATTTTAGATATATCATTTTGGTGATGAGAAAAAAAATGAAGTTTTCTCCAAATGAGGTAGTCAGTAGAGAACTCCATGATGCAAAAGTTATTGTTTCCATTGGAAAAGATGACCATTCCTACATATTATATACTGCTAATTTGGTAGCTTAGGGGAAAATTCGCTCTTTTGGAAAATCTTACTCAACACAAAGGACCCCTCCAAGCCTTTGGAAGAATTTAATTTAGTTAAAGAAAAATGTATTTTTTAGGTGAAAAGCCACATGTGAACAAAAGTACAAGTTGAATTTAATGACAAATTGGGCACCCCTTGGAAGCATACAAATACAAATCAAGTCAACCTCATTTGGAAACACATCACACATTGATTCATCTTGTTATTATAACCTCGATCTCTTTTTCCTCAAATTCATTCGTGCAAGTATGAAATTGCACCGTCCGAGCTCACAGGTGTGAAAAGAAGAAATTAATATGGAGATGTAGGGTTAGTTTGAGGAAAACTCGCTACAATAAATAGGTTGATAGGGTAGTCCCTAAATCTCAGGGGATATAGCCAGAATCATGGCAATTTTCTCCTTGCGGTTGTGACCTAATGTATTTTTTACCGTTGACTGCTGACTTGGATTAGTTTTAGAGATTTTGACTTATCTATTGGGCTCATCTATTGATTATTGTTTCGTTGGTTTTGCTAGATAGTGGAAGAATTTACTTTGACTTTTATTGGTGAATTGGAACATTGCACTCTATTTGGTGAAAATTTATGAAAATTTAATACGAAGAAGAATATGAAAGAGTTTTCACCGTTGTGGGGTTCTCCCCTGGTCTTTGACCAATCCTGGTATCTCTTGTTATTGATCTTGATTTGTCATCTATTTTCATTGCATTTACTTTTATATCTACAATTTCCATTGATCATTAGAAGATTGAATTTCTTTTTCCATATTACTAATAGAATATAAGAATTGGGCTATAATTATTGTAACAACACAGAATTGTGGAAAGTTAACACAATGTTGGAGCCAAGGTGAAGAAAATCCCAAGGAGAAAAGAGATAAGTGAACTTTTTCTTGAAAGAAGCTGAAGGAGTCTATTTGACTTGGACAATATTTCTATGTCCTCGTTCAAGGATAATGAGAAGCTGGGTGACTAATCTAACTTTGTTGTTTAGAAGATTAGGTTTGAAATTATACTAGATGAAAACAACATTTTGAAATATGTGCAAGGAAAGGTACTTGGCCTCTAGTGAATGCTGCTGCTACTATCAAATCCAAGTACATGAGAGGTGAACTCAAAGAAAAGAAAATTTTCACTGATGGTATGTAGGATAATTTTCTTGTTATGTTAGTATCTTGAAGAAGTATAAGAATATTTATGACAAGTTGGTCTGGATGTATGAGGTCAACAATTTGAATCACAATCTCTCCTTGAAAAATTAACTCCAAGATATTAAGATGATTAAGGTGGAATACGTGAAATCCTATATCATGAGAGTATCTATCAGAACAGGATGTAACTCCTCAAAATGTAATCATATTATTCATTCAGGTTGTTCATTATTATATACAAGAAGGAGTGACTGTTCAGTTCATCTCTCGATGACTCTCCATTTTCTCTATTATTTATTTACACTAATTAGAGTTTTCCACCCAATCCATATGATTAGGTGTCAACATTCCCCCCCTTAATCTAAAGGGAGGTTGGTCAGTCCAAGCATTGTTCTAAATCTTTCAAGCTTTTCTCTTCCAAGCACTTTGGTGAAGATGTCTGCAATCTGCTCATTAGTGGAACAATGGTGTAGATGGATTGTTTTGGCCTCAACATGATGTCAAATGAGATGATATTTTGTATTTATGTGCTTCATTTGATCATGGAACTTTGGGTTCTTGGCCAACTTTATTGCTGAGGTATTGTCAATCATGAGTGGAGTCGATTGTACTTGTTTTACCTGCAAATCTTCTAGAATTTTCCTGAGCCACACAATTTCTTTTGTTGCCTAAGCCCCTACGACATATTCTGGCTATGTTTTGGAATTTGATGGAACTGGTTGTTTGTGTGATCTCCAAGAGACATCTCCTGATCCAAGACTCATAGCATAACCCAATGTAGATAGCCCAGTTTCTTTGTCTCCATCAAAGTCTAAATTAGAGTATCCAATCAAATTGAAGTCGCCCACCTGTGTATACTTGATTCAAAATTCTTGAGTTCCCTTCAGGTTCTTCAGAACTCTTTTTGTGGAAGACCAATGTCCCTCACAAGGTGTTTGCATAAGCCTGGAGAGGATTCCAACAACAAACGAAATGTATGGTCTGGTAGTAGTTAGGTAGATAACACTTCCTACAAGCTATCTATACTTTGTTGCATCCTCAAATGTTTTTCCTTAAATGGATGTGAGCTTTAAGTTTTGTTCCATTGGAGTAGTCATAGGATTGCATTCAATGATGCCAAACCTATTCAACAGATCTCCAATGTAATTCTTTTGAGAAAGGAATATGGAATTCAAATGTTGAGTTACTTCAATACCAATATAGTAATGAACATAGCCCAAATCAGTGATTTCAAAACCTTTCCTCAATTCCTTCTTTATGGACACAATGTAGCTCTCATTGTTCCCTGTCATCAAAATATCATCTACATATACCACAAGATATACAACTGTTTTTCCAACCTTCTTGACAAACAAAGTTGCATCATCAAGATCATAAAGTTTGAAATTGAGTTTTAGAAGATGCTCAGTTAGCTTTTCATACGATGCTCGTGGTGCTTGTTTGAGGCCATACAAGGATTTCACAAGTTTGTATACTTTATGTTCATGTCCTTTTAGAGAAAATCCTTCTAGTTGGAACATAAAAATATTCTCTTTTAGATGTCCATTCAAGAAAGAAGTTTTTACATCCATTTGATGGACCTTCCAACTGTTCTAAGCTGCTAGGGAAACGAGTGTCTGGATGGTAACCCATTTTGCTATGGGGGCAAAAGTTTCCTCATAATCGACCCCTTCCTTCAGTGTGAAATCTTTTGCCACAAACCTGGCATTGTGCTTTTCAAGTGAGCCATCAGTTTCATACTTGTTCTCGTAGACCCACTTCCAGCTAATTGGTTTGCTTCCCAATGGAGGATGAACTAGCTTCCAAGTGCCATTCTTTATCAAGGCATCATACTCCTTCTGCATTGCTTCTTTACATTGATCATGAGAAGCAGCTTCTATAAAGGAAGTTGGTTCAAAATATGTAGACAAGTTCAACTCACAATCATAAGAAACATCCATATCAATAGGTGAATTAGAGTCATCTACATCACCTCCATTTTGTTGGGTTGAATTTCTAGTTCCCATCTTTCCAACCTCATCAGGATGAACACTTTCAAGTGTCTTTGTGAACCACTTTGGCGACCTTTCTGAGATGGTACAAGTTGCTCTGTTGATTGAGTTGGGACTGAATCAAGATTGAGTCTCCCAATTCTATCAATCACTTCACTCAAAGTATCATCCATTGTTGGAGTTTCATTTGGGGGAGAGAGTGCTTCAGAAGAAGATTCCACAGGTTGATCTAGTATAGCAATCATGCGTTCAAGATGTCGAATTTGATTATCAAATTCTTGAAATTATTTTGCATTTGCAAATGTATCCAAGCAATCAAGTTGCCTCTCAACAACATTGTCAGCTTAGGATGATTTAAGAAAGATTACATCTCTAGATACAACAAACTTTTTATTGACTTCACATAGAGACGGTATACTTTGGAGGTGTTTGAATACACCAGGAAGATACACTTATGACTTCTTTCACCAAGTTTCTTTCTATGTACCTTTGGTATCAAGGCATAACATGTGGAACCAAAGACCCTGAGATGCTCTACCGAAGGAATGTGCCCATACCACATTTCATATGGAGCCTTGTTTCTAATAGCATTAGATGGACATATATTCTTTACATATACAACACATAGAACTGCATCAGCCCAAAACATCATTTTTACATCATGGAGATTGTCCTATTCATTCTTTCAGCTACTCCCTTATGTTGGGGATTAGAAGGCACAATTGTTTGATGTTTGATCCTATGTTGGTGAAGATAGTTTTCAATTTCATTTGAAGTTTATTCTTTTCCATTATCAGTTCGAATAGAGCCAATATGAGATTGTGCATAATCTTCAATCCATGTATGAAAGTTCTTGAATGTTTGAAAAGCATCAGATTTGTTCTTCAATAAATAAACCCAACACATTCTCGTGTAGTCATCAATAAATGTCATCATATATTTATTTCCATTTGCAGAAGGAGCAAGCATTGGACCACATAAATCTGAATGAATGAGTTCACATTTTCTATGTGCTTTGGAATGTGAATCATGAAAACAATGTTTGCTACGCTTTCATAGAATGCAAGCATCACATTGCTTAAGTTTCCTAGGAATTGTAGGCAAACCAGTAACACCATTTTTCTTCAACAAGAGGATGTTGTCATAGTTCAAGTATCCAAATCTAGCATGCCATAATAAACTTGATGGAAATGTACCTTCTTCATAATGAAAATTGTATGAGAAACTTTTTGCAGGAGCAGAGGTACCCTGCAGCTTGAGAAGCATTTCTTCTTCTATCCCCATCATGACAAGTGAGTGCTCTAATGCTTTTCTCACCTCAATATTGTCATCAAACATATGAATGGAGTGTCCTTACTAGTGGATGTGGACCAAGGACAACAAGTTTCTCCTCAGTTGTGGGAGATATAAAACATGATGCAGAAGAAAGTCTGGAAGACTAAGCAATTTAAACTTGATTGTACCAAGCCGTGATGGATTAATTTTTGATTTGTCTGCAAAGTATACTACTCCATCAACATTGTAAGTAAATTCTTCAAAAAAATCTCTTCTAAAATTCATATGACAAGTTGCTCCTGAATCAAGCAACCAATCATTTTTCCAAGAAGCAAGTGTAGCATTAAATAAGTCTCCATTTACTCCAATATTACAGTGTGCCACAACATAGTGAGTGGATTCAGGTGCTATACCTTTCTCTTTTTGATTAGTTTTACCTTTTGGTTAGTTTCTTTCATGCTCAATTTTGTCCCAATGCAAATTACATATGGATGCTTCATGTGATCCATCTCTTTTGCATCGTATGCAATGCAAATCTGACTTTTCTCCTTGAGAGTGTCTACCCCACTACCTCTGAAATTTCTTCCTCTTCCTCTTCGACCACCTCTTACTCTCGAATAATTTTGAGCATACTCTTCTCTCTATGTTCAAGGCATGCAATGTCTTTAGAAGACTGAGGAGATGTCTTCTTCCCAAAAGCTTTCTCTCTTTGAACAAATTTTTTCACAAGGGAGACAAAGGTAATATATTTGAGGTTTCCATTTGCTTGCAATGACTCAAGATAATTTGAGTAAGTGGGATAAAGCGTCTTGAGAAAATCTATCAGAAGAATGTCCAGTTCAAAATTAGTGACTTTGATATCATGCATAATTGATTTTACTTTTGAAGCAAGAGCAAGAGGATCATTATTTTTTAGTTCAAGGGTGACCAATTTAATCATGAGTTGAACAACTTCAAGTGTAGAGTGTGAGTCATAGAGTTCCTTCAGTTTTTGTAAGGCTTCAAAAGCATTTGAAAATGGCGAAATGTGGTGACTCACCTGTTGATTTACTGATGATGAAATCAATGCATAAGCCTTGTTGTTCTTATTTTCCCAAATGGTGAATTTCTCATCTGAGGTAGGTTGTTTTGGCTCTTTGTCTCTGTTTCCAACACACACTCCCTTGACAGCTCATTAAAAATGAGAGTGTGTTGGATTTTCGAGACCACTCAGGATAGTTCTCCTTATTATTGAGAACCTCCCTCAACAGATATCAATGAGTGCATTTTAAAAATATGTACTATGTAAAAAAAATCACTCTTCTGCTGGTAAGAAAATGACATAGGAGGTTGAAAAAAATGAGGTGGTAGTCTGTAATTCGACTACTGGTTAACTTTGTAACCTCATCAGCAAAGCTGCATCTTTAAACAATTCATGGAATTGTGGGTTATTGGCCCACAACATTTTATTAATTTATTTATCACAACATGATTTCGATAACGTTTATGACCAAAACCCAAATAAATTTAATCTCCTTTATGATCATTTCGCATCCACCAGAAATGTTAACCTATATGCATGTTTTGAAGTGATTATCATCCTATAAATCAACCAACGAATGGTCATGATGGAAAGAACTCAACGAGGTTTTAATCTGGTTGTATAAAACCTTATCGCATCCGAAATTTAAATTAACTAACATGCATCTTCCGATGCGATATGCATTCAGGTGCCCATTAAACAAATGGTATGATCACTCTCAACCTTAAACTCTTTTCAATGATTTTATCGGGTCTCCTATTTGAGGTAACTTGCTTGCAAGTTATAGCACGATCATCGTGGATCTTCTTAAATATAGTGTTGTACATGGATTCGCCCAATCATTGTCCTTTTATTAAGCGATTCAATCCACGCTATTGATATCACTTCTCTAGATCCAATGGATATTGGGTCGTCTGCTCACCAACTAACCCAGACGATCTCCATCATCGATGTGACCAATCCAATCAAACGAATGTCGCACAATCTCGTGTGAAATATTACACGAATGATATCATGTTGAGAGCGCATGAGAAAAGTGGTTTTCTTGTGCTACGTGTCACCTGCTAAGGTTAATTGCGTGAATTTTAGGAATATTGTTTACACCCTTTAGTGTGCACGAGATAACACTTCCCACTTATCAATACCACCCACGTGCTTAATTCATACTTTTAATAAAGGTGCTTAATAAAGACACTTTGGCACCATTTAGCACTTAAACTCAATATTAACACTCAACACTAATTGACTATGATTTATAAATAAAATGTATGAATAGAGGAAAATACCTCGCATAACCAGCCAAACATCTGCAACAGTTTCCAGTAAGGGGCGATAGTTGTGAGAGAGGGGAAAACCTACAGAATGGTTATCAAAGTATTGAGAGAGGCACACCTGTTAATTTCTATAAAATAGGCAGAACATAGGAAGAAGGGAGTTAGAGAGCAGAAAGGGAAGCCAAAAATGGCTCTGGCTCTGATACCATGTTAGACTAGGAGGTAACTCCTCAAAATTTAATCGTATTATTCGTTCAGGTTGTTCATTATTATATACAAGAGGAAGTGACTGCTCAGTTCATCTCCCGATGAATCTCCATTTTCTCTATTATTTATCTACACTAATTATAGTTGTTCACCCAATCCCTATGATTAGGTGTCAACAGTATCCCCACTAAGGCATCAATTGTAATATGATTGTGATCAAATATCTGACAGGGAGATGGTGGTGGTGAATCCTCTAGGTATTCCCCCTATTTGGGAAACCTTCATTACTACTCTAAGGAAAAATAATGTTCTTTTGAAATTTAATGAGCTCTTTGGTCAATGCACTCAAGGGGAGACGAGGATGATTTCTAGAGGGATAATTAAAAAGCATGAAGAAGGATATACCTCTCCATTTGTTTCCCAAGACATGAAGAGAAAAGGAAGATGAATATCGTCTGTTTTAAGAAGACCTCCCCTTGAATCAAAGGACTCTAAGAAAATATTAAGGGATATTGAGTGCTACAATTTCCAAAAACATCGTCACTATGTCTTGCACTTCCCGAAGAAGAGAGATACTCCAAGGTCCAATTACAACAAAATTCATGGCTTCGATAACAACAAGTTCAACCATAGAAGACAATGTTAATAATCGATGAAGAGGAGATGATAGAAGAAGAAGGAATGATAGAAGAAGAATAGATACTCTAGATGATCCTAGAGAAGGCCATCATCATCAAGAGAGATTAAAGAAGTCTAGGTATGAAAATAATGCAGTTCCTAGTCAATCTAAATACATTCTTATTTCCGCTCTTATGAGTCCTTCTTGTCGGGATTCATATGAAAGTTGGCTAGTAGATAGTGATGTTTTTGGACATTTCTCTAGGTACAAGGAAGTCCTCTCCAACCTAATTGAGAGGGAGACAAATTTGGAAATGATCCCTAGAGACAACACTACTTGTCCTCTGAAGGGTTATGGTTATGTCAAATTTCATTTGGACTCTGGTGAAATCATTCTTCTTCATGATGTGATGTACAGTTTGGCAGTAAAGAATAACTTGGTATCTATTTATACCTTCGAAGAAAAGGGTATGAGAGTAGACTCCATAAGACGAAACATCCTCACCTTGGCTATGGAATCTCCCAAGAGGGATGCTTTTACCATGGGATATAGAGTTGAAAGAATTTATAGATTTAATGGAATACCTTTGTTAGTAATGGTCCATAGCACTAAAGCTTGGCACATCTACATTATGAAGTCCTACCAAAATTGAATAATTTAGTCTTTGGGATGCATGATGTTGAAGCTAACCGCGATGCAGTATGTTCGGGGTGTGCTAGTGGAAAAAGGAAAAGGGGGTATTCCACTCTAGCAAGAAAAAGTTTGATGATATTTTTCAAATCATCCATTCATGCCTATGTAGACCCATGTCTGTGCACTCTATTGGTGGACATCTTTACTACATAATATTCATTGATGATTTCTCTTGGAGGATAGAGATATACTACATGAAGCATAAGGATGAGTTTTTTGATATGTTCAAGGAATTCAAGGCACTAATAGAAAATCAAACAAGGAAGAAGATTAAATTTTTCAGGCTCCACAATGGAGGAGAATATATGTCAAACATGCTCATTGTTTTTTGCAAGTTGTTAGGACCCCATATTGTCTCTTTCTAACCATACATTTTGTTATAATATCACCCTTTTCAACCCATATTTGAAATTACTTGTTAATGTTTTGACTCAGTTATTCCAAAGGTATGCAGTGACTCTTCTCATCACTATATGTTTAATTGTTTAACATATAATCATGTTGTCTTCAAAATTGATCTTTGAAGTTGATTAGTTGCTAAACAATTAAAGAATGATGTGCAACTCACATTGCTGAAACTACCTGAAGTTGGCAGGACTATCTTTTGTAGTTTCTGAAACAATAGGAACATCACGCAAATCTCGAAGCTGAAATAACAAGAACAACATGCAAATCTCGAAGCTGAAATAGTTGACATTTGCGTACTAGATTTGACAGCAATAGAGGAACCCGATCGATCACCGAGGAAGCTGTTACATTAGATGTAACGTTCATAATCTAAATTACTGTAACAACATTCTATTGATGGGAAACTGATTTCCCTATTTTTGTATAATGGGTTGAACTAGAATAATTAATGTAAATCTTTTGTAATCGTTGTCTCCTCTTTATAAAGAGGAGACATCTACATTAGAAGGGGATGAACAGACTGTAACAAGGGGTTTTCGCTGAGGGAACGAGACTGAATATTTTCTGTAATATGGTATATTGATGAATGAATAGAGTTTTGTTCTGAACATCTCATTTTAGTTCTTGTTTCCTAGGGAATCTTGTGAGAAGGACAGGGCCCACCTTCATCACAAGATTCACCCATTATCTTTCTGCAGTGTGTTAAGTGTGATTTCTGTTCATACCTTGTTAACAAGTATTGTTTTTGGATGTTGTTTTACCTTTGCTGAAAGTCCGTTTCTTTCTTAATCCATTGATGATATTTCATGAGTGTCTCACTAGTGATTAGGTTTACAGAGTGAATTGGCGAACTAGATAGATAGAGGTAGGTGCTGAAGGTTCCCACTCTGGTGATAGCGTCCTGATCCTCTGTTATAGCATAGTCATTGTTTTCCTTTGCAGATTTATTCTTTCTGTTCAATTATTCATCTATTGTTAGATATCTGCAATAGAGTATAATTGCTGTAACACAGAGTGAAGCTTTAAACGAGGTGTGATTTGGTTTGTACTAGAAGTTTTAGTGCTATTAAGATTGAGTACATATGGTACGTAGTTGCCTTTGAAATAATCAAACTTCCCCGGGTTGAAAATTTATGTGGCACTTGACTGTTTAATTAATAAACAATTAAAGTGACCAACATTTTGACGTTGTTGCTGGGGAAGGCGACCGAAGATTTTAAGGGCATTAATGATTTTCTTTTAGATGTACAAGATGCATGAGAGGACGTAGGAAAACTAACCCTATAGGGGGCAAGGGAAAAGGCAGAGGAGGAAGGAAAACTTTCATTGACGACATTATTTTAAAAGCTGAAACATCTCAGAGGATAAGCTCTCGGAGGCCACAGACTCAGCACTCTCTCCAGACAGACTACGAAACGGAGGAAGTATTGGGACCATAAAGGGCCGAAGAGACAGTAGAACAAACTGAGGAGTTAGTGGAAGATATTGAAGAACCAATAGAAGATATTGAAGTTGAGGAACCAGTTCAGAACATTGAGAGCCCAATAGAAAGCGCTGAAGACCAGGCAAGTGAAACAGGGGAACAACCAATGGACGGAAACAATGAAGGACTCTTTGGTGGTGGACGAAGAGAAGGAAGAGGAGAGAATTCCCTCTCCACCTTGGAATTCCCTATTGAAGATCTTCCGAGAGGGGCAACTCCTATGAAGAACATCCCACTCTCAGCCCTACCTAATTTCCATGGTTTATCATCTGAAGACCCTGATGAATATCTATTTCAGTTTGATATATATTGTGTAAAAGTTATGATTATGTTACTAATCCTCAAAAGCTAAGGTTATTTCCAGCAACTTTAAAAGGAAATGCACTGAGATGGTTCATGAGCCTGGTAGGACATGTGATCACAACATCGGAGCAGATGAAAGAGAAGTTCCTGGCCAAATACAAAGACTATTGTGGGACAAGAGAGAGGAAGGAGGAATTATTTAAGATGGTTCATAAGGAGGACGAAAATCTGGAGGATTTCATGGAGAGGTTACAATACAATTTTCAGAGATTCGATCACGCTAATATGAGTAAGCATATTATTAAGTCAATATTGTTGAAAGGGATATGGGATGACTATTTAGACATGTTGAATATGCTTGGAAAACGGGATATATCTAAGGAATCATATGATGAGATTGTCAACCTTTGTAAGAGATGTTCAAGAGGAGCAGTAAACAGACCAAAAAGTAGGGATAGTACATACTCAAGAGTCCAAAAATCAGCTAGTGGAGGAGAAACAAGGGCTGAAATAGGCAATTTACTTGAAGAATTTAAAACTGAAATGTTGAGCTCTTTTTCTTCACAAATTGATACCTTGCAGGTTAAAAAGAAGCAGGTAGAGGCAGAAGTTGCTTTGGCTATTTTCTGCTCTAAATGCAGAGAAAAACACCCACTAAGGGAATGCCCACTGGACAAGGTACCAATTCACACTATTTGCGAGAAGGAACATGAGATTCAACAATGCCCTTCTTTACCAGGAATAAAAGCAGCATTGCAACCAACTAAATAAGAAGGTGAAGCAGTTTACTTGCTCACACAAAGGAGGCAATGGCAACCATGACGACAAGGTACGAATTCGAATATGCCATTTAATCATTGGAATAATTATCCTCCTTTTCAAGCAAATTACCCGTCCTTAAATCAAATGCAATACCCACCCTTCAACCAAATGAACTTCCCCCCGATGCAGCAACCAAAACCTCCCTTTATGTATCCTAAAATGTGGAATCCCTGGTCTCTACAACAATCTTATTTTAATCAGTGGAACCCAAGCTGGACAGCTCAACAAATCCCATTTCCAAACCAATTCCGCCAGTATCAGCAATCTCTCTCTCTGCCATCAAACGCTCCACCGAATAACCAGACAATGAGACCCCAGCTTCCTATACAACCGAACCCCAACCCTAATAATAATAAAGTTGTGCAGGTCATTGATATTCAGAACCAACCTATTTTCTCTATGCAATGTAATGATATTCATTTACGATCTGGGAGAGTAGTCGAACCTATTATTAATGATATTACTTCTTCTGACTCTGATAAAGAGGAGACAGAAAAAGATAAGTCATACAATAAGAATGCTGGAAGAGTTGAGTCACCCTCTAATAAAATTGCTGAAACAACAGAGCCGCCATTCCCTGAACATCTGGCTCTCACCAAGACACCTGAGCCACCTACTTTTAACCTTCTAGGAGAATTGCAGAATCTGTATGTTAAAATTCCACTCTTACAAGCACTTAGAGATGTACCAATTTATGCTAGAACTATTAGAGACATTTGCATTAAGAAACCTGGAAGAAAATCTAAAGATCCCCTTACAGTTCATGTGATGGGTGATCTAGCTACTTTAATGATAGGAAAAACCTCTCCTGTGAAATATGGTGACCCTAGTCATCCTACAGTTATAGTGCAGGTTGGAAAAACTTTTGTTTCCAGAGTTATGGTAGATTTAGGTGCTGCTATAAACATTATGACCCTTGAAACTGTACAGTTATTACAGTTAAATAATGTAATTAGAGAGACCCCAACCATTCTATAACTAGCTGACCATTCCACAATCAAACCAGAAGGGGTTATTGAACACCTGATAATTTCAGTCAAATCTTGGAACTACCCAGCTGATTTTGTTGTATTACAGACTAAAACAAAGTTGGGGGGACATCCATTGATTTTAGGGAGACCTTGGCTGGCTACAGTAGATGCCTTCATCAGCTGTAGATTAGGTTCAATGACAATTTCTAATGGATGTCAAACTAGGCATCTCACTCTTTACCCTCATGCTATACCTATGATTAACAATGATAACTCTGTATGGTTAGACTATGAGGATGATGATACCCAACCCATTTTGACTATTGGACAAGCCTTAACTTTTAATGAGATAACCGAGGATGAACTAATTAGTAATTTTATTTTCGAACCTTCTTCGGTAAACTCTGAAACACATGATCAATTGACTGCAATCTTGGAACCTGAATCACAGCAAAACCTTAAAACTAAAAACTTATCTCAAACATCAACTGATATCTCCTCCAAGAGCATAACAATAAAAATCATGCCTGGCAAAATATTGAATATAAACCCTAACTTAACAGATGCTGAAACACAACAGTTAATGAAGTTACTTCGTGAAAATAAGGAAGCATTCACATGGGACTACGCAGATATGAGGGAATCTCTCCTTAATTATGTACTCATTGTATTTATATCAAAGATGGGTCTCGCCCAGTCTGTCAACCCCAGCGACGAATGAATCCCAATTTAAGGGAAATTGTTAAAGAAGAACTTCAAAAATTGCTTAATGCAGGGTTTATATACACTATATCTGACAGTGAATGGGTTTCTCCATTAGTGATTGTACATAAGAAAATGGGAAATGGAGAGTGTGTGTGGATTATAGAGCTCTAAATAAATCCACTCAAAAAGATCATTTCCCCTTACCATTTATTGATCAGGTGCTGGACAGTTTGTCAGGAAAGAGACTCTTTTCCTTTTTAGATGGTTTTAGTGGATATAACCAGATCAAGATTTCACCCCAAGACAAAGACAAGACCACTTTTACTAGTCCATGGGGAACTTTTGCCTATAGAGTACTTCGATTTGGGCTATGTAATGCTCCAGCAACATTTCAAAGAGTAGTGATAGGAATTTTCTCTGATATACTTAATGACTCTTTGGAGATATTTATGGATGACTTTACTCCTTATGGTTTGAATTTTGAAGATGCATTAAAAAACCTTGAGAAAGTACTTAAATGATGTATAGAAGCCCATCTTGCCTTAAGTACTGAAAAATGTCATATGATGATGAATCAAGGAATTGTATTGGGACACTCCATCTCATTCCTAGGAATTCAAGTTGATCCAGCTAAAGTGCAAGTAATTCAGACTCTTCCTATCCCTAAAACACAAATTGATGTAAGAAGTTTTCTAGGACATGGTGGATATTATAGAAGATTTATCAAGGATTTTTCTAAAATAGCTTCTCCTTTGTTTGTGTTACTTATGAAAAATGTTGAATTCAAGTGGACTGATGGTTGCCAAAAAGCATTTAATGAACTTAAGCATCAGTTGTCTACAACTCCTATTTTAAGAGGACCTGATTGGGCACTGCCCTTTCATATGTCGTTTGATGCTTCAGATACTGCAGTTGGAGCTGTCTTGGGTCAAGAAGAAAACAATCTTCCTTATGCTATCTATTTTATTAGTAAAAATATGACCCCTGCCGAACTTAATTACACAGTTACCGGAAAGGAATTTTTAGCAGTTATTTATGCTATTAACCAGTTTCGACATTATATTACCGGTTACCCTACTTTTGTTCATGCTGATCACTCGGCCATTAAGAATTTAATGAATAAATCGGTCATAAATGCTCGAGTTACCAGATGGTTATTATTACTACAAGAATTTGATATTACAATTGTAGATCGACCAAGTAAAGAAAATGTAGTTGTTGATTTCCTTTCTCGGATAAAAACTGATGAGAACACTCCAGTAGATGATTCCTTTCCTAATGAATATTCATTTGCATTATCTGCTCACTCACCGTGGTATGCAGACATTGCCAATTATTTAGTTGCAGGGAAGCTACCATCACACCTATCACACAAAGAGAAAAGAAAGATCATTCAACAGAGTGCTCGGTACAGCTGGATAAGTGGGTGTCTTTTTCACACAGGACTTGATTAGGAAATTTGGAGATGTATTAGAGAAGATGAGGTTTATGATATATTGAAGGCTTGTCATAATGGCCCTTGTGGAGGGAATTTTGCTGATAAAAGAAAAACAGATAAGGTTCTTAGAATGGGTTATTATTGGCCCTCACTTTTCAAGGATGCAAAGAAGTATGTCAGGGCCTGTGATAGCTATCAGAGAATGGGCCAGTCTAATCACAGAGATGAAATGCCATTGAACCCCAGGTAATACTTGAACCCTTTGAAAGATGGTCTCTAGATTTCATAGGACCCATCAACCCTCCATCCAATCAAAGGGTTTATATATTGGTTTGCATAGATTATATGACTAAATGGGTGGAAGCTATGTCACTCATTAGAGCTAATGAAGAATCTGTTTTAACCTTTCTATTTGAAGAAATCTTTGTTAGGTTTGGATTGCCTAGAGAACTAGTCACAGATGAAGGACCTCCTTTGAACTCTCATGGCTTTAAGGATACACTTCAGAAATATCATATTAATCATAAAATGACTACACCTTATCACCCTCAAGCCAATGGGCAGGTGGAAAGTACAAATAAAGTCATAGAAGCCATCTTAACAAAAACGGTAAAGGAGAATAGAAGGGATTGGTTTCAAAGGTTGCCTGAAGCATTATGGGCTTACAGAACTACTTGGAGGAACACTACAGGTTTTTCACCTTATGAATTAGTTTATGGTAAAAGTGTTGTTTTTCCTGTGGAATCTGAAATTAGAACCTTAAGAACTGCTTTAGCTGTTAACCTTGACTTGACTAATGCATAAACAGCTAGGTTGCAATAGCTTCAGGAATTGGATGAAAAGAGGTTGGATGCCATCCATCAAACAACTATGATACAACAGCAAAGAACCAGGTGGCATGATAAAACCATTAAGCATAAGCAATTCCAAAAAGGTAATTGGGCTCTATTGTATGACTACCGTTTTGAAAATTTTCAAGGAAAATTAAGAACAAGGTGGCTAGAACCTTATGAAGTAGATACTGTTCTTCCAAATGGAACAATCAGGCTCCTAACAATTGATGATTCTAGAACACCATTATTAGTGAATGGGTATCGGCTTCATTTGTATCAACAACATATTTCTAAAGAGGATTTCAAGGCCACTTGCATGGCAGATATACATTATGTCTTTCTGGGGGAGTATGCTATAACTCATTGCACTTAGTTTTTCTATTTATATATTTTTATTAGACTAGATTTCTTAACTAATAATCCCTGTCAAGGGTTTCCATGTTACAATTAACTATTTTGGAGATCTTAGATTCGGAGGCTGGCTGAGAAAAACAATTTCAATAGAAGAAGGATCAGGCTTCGGCTTGGGAAACATTGCCATTTCACTTCAAATCATAATCCATTCCCTCTCACTACCC
This sequence comes from Pinus taeda, assembly GCA_000404065.3. Classification (NCBI taxonomy): domain Eukaryota; kingdom Viridiplantae; phylum Streptophyta; class Pinopsida; order Pinales; family Pinaceae; genus Pinus; species Pinus taeda. The sequence continues at coordinate 37,059 of APFE030485736.1, forward strand.
TTCAACAACATCTCACCATTTTTCCCGTTGCTAAAACACCATTTTTCCCGTTGCTGAAACACCATTATTCCCGTTGCTAAAACACCAATGTTTCCTCATTTTCTCCATTAATGAAACACTAATCTTTTCCATCCTTCCCTAAGAAGCACCAATTTTACCATTTTTCCCGAGATTGAGGCATTACTTTCTCTCAAAAACGATGGATACATATCACTTTTAATTAATGGAATCAACCATTCGGCCTGATAATTGTGTTCCTTCACTATCACTTCCCATGAATATAGAAAACCTTTTGTATAAATACCCTCATACTTTATAAACCATTTTTCATTACCACCGGTGATCTATTAACGATGAGATTGTATTTTCCGCACAACAATCAAAGGTAAAACGTGAAGGTATCTGTGTTTATGTGTAAATATTAAATTGTAGTTAATGAGAAGATCTCGATATGATTCCCAAAATCATCGTACATTCAAACCTATCATTTTAGCCGCAGTTGGGGAGGAATAATAAAATATTGCAATCATTCCATGATGTGCCAATTACCGTTGTTTTTTTTCATGATGGTGTTTAGTCATCCCGTCTCTGTCTTATTGTATCATAACCTCATTTGCAACATCTTACTCTATTTCGGCTGCGGCAACTCGGCTCTGTACTCTACATTTTACTGAACCAGTAACTATGGGAGGAAACACTGTTAGACATGAACCTGGCTCAATGGCTCTATTATAACTTTACCAAGAAGCATATCAAATTTTTCCACAAGCAGGATGGCTGGACTATTTCCGAAGGCTCCCGGATTTTGATTCTCAGCAAGTTATGGAATTCACATGCAATTTGAAAGAAGGATACTCTACTATTCAGGGAGTGTGAATTCCAGTAATGGAGGAGGATATAATGCAGGTTTCAGGGTTACCAACGAATGGCATTCGTTGATTCAGTCGGAAACACCTCATGCTAAACGCACAACCAGATTTTCTTCTACCAGGGGAGCGGGTCGAACCTAAAGGCAGGGGTGTTGCACTCCGTTCACTAGCACCACCATGGCCGAAGGCTGCAGAGTTCGTCAAGCACTACTTCACCTGTGAAGGACGTTACCAGGTAGTGTACTAGCACGACTTTGTGTTGTTGAATCATTTAAGACATGGTCGTTTATTAAATATGTCATACTATCTACTTGGCTATCTAAAGAATATGTCACACTATTCCATGAATGCAAGGCACCCACTCCTCTCCCTCATGCACCATCGCTTGGTTAAGCTCCTAATCCAAAGGGGCTTTACCCTGCACAATCCCCCTCCCCTTGACAACCCTCCCCAGCAAGCTGCTGAAATCCCTCAACCGGCAGCAGAAAATCCCCAACAAGCTGCTGAAATCCCTCAACCGGTAGCAGAAAATCTCTAACAAGCTGCTGAAATTCAGCAACCAGTAGCCGAAACACCCCAATTGGGCACTGAAAATCCTCAACAGACCCCACCCCTTAATATAGCCGAATCATCCACTCCCATCGTCCATATTCCCAGTGATAATTCAAATGATAATGCCCCCATTATTAAGCTCAAAAAGAAAAGACAAGAAAAAGCTGCACCTCCACTAAAGAGAAAAACGAGGGCTCCAATTAAGGAAGCCGCTATTACTGATAATCCCCTATCCTAAGGAAAAATGTTCGTAAGAGAAGAACCACTATTTTTCTTGCCTCCTTATCTCGAAGACGAACGAGGACGTCTGCAGCAACTGAGACCATCACCCCAAATTCCCCACCTATGATCCTAAAAGTCTGTACCCCGCCAGGGCCTGAATCCTTACCTTCCTCACCCTCGGGTATCGAAATTAAAAGTGTTCAGGATTTTGTGACATCATTTTTTTCAGAAGACGTAGTTGCTCCACAAGAACCAACTGCTGATTTATCAAAAATAGACACCCAAGACGATGTACAACATGTGGCTACTCCACAAGAACTAGCCATTGACTTAACAGGTGATACACAAGAACCACCTATTGAGAAACAAAAGATAGATGACCTAGATGTGGCTGTTACACAAGAACCAGCCACTAACCTAACAGGTGTTATGCAAGAACCACTTATTGAGAATGTAAATGATGAAGCTGCCATCGAACAACAATCCTCCCATCCACTGGAACCTGCAACTTCTGCAAAAGGCTTGGTTACATTAGCCTCCCTTTAGGAAGAAAATGAGTTTTTGAAATCTAAGATTGAGGCTTATAAGAATGAGTTAATGATGGCAAGGGAAGCCTATGAAAAAGAACTCAATCTGTATATTTTAGCTTAGGTAGCATCTGTAGCTGAGGAGAGTGCAGAAAAGGATCGACACAATGAATACATGTGCAGTGAATGTCTTGATCTCTATTCTCGAGCCAGTTATAAGATAATCGAAGTCCCATTGCCTGGATCCACTCCTGTATCTGCTCCTGTTATAGTTAAAACCACCCCGACCTACCCTAGTTGTTATAGATGAAAAACCAGCACCAAAGTCTTTAAAGATTGTATGTACCCAGACTGAACCTCGATGTGTAAGCACTGTTTTCACTCAAACCTCCAGTTTTCAAGAACTGAGGGATACATGGAAGAGAGAGTATGATCTCTCACAAGAAAAGGCATTTCAGCAACATAAATCATTATGGCTGAATCATGTCTATAGAAATTGGGAAGTCCTCGAACAGTCTCGTGCACAACACAAGGAAAACAAAAAGCTAAAAATCAAATTGTCTCTTCTCTTTGACTTGGTTCAAAGATTACTTTCCACTAGAAAACCATCTTTTAATTCTTATGTGTTTTTGAGAGAATGCTTAGCGTTCCTCCAAGTGAAAGCTATCAGAGATGGACGACCCCATGAGGTGTCTACACCTCAGCAGTTTATTGAGACTTTTGCAGAAGCGTCAAATAGTGAACAAAATTTGTTATGTGAACTCTATGTTCATAATGAGGCCATGCCTGAAGATAGGAAGCTTAATTTAATTCCTCTCATTGGTGATATTCAGATTAGAGCCTTCATTTCTTTCTTGGATAATCAGCTTACCTGGAAAAATGCTTTCATGTCAGCAACACACAATGAAGAGAACTGCCTTCTCTGGATCCGAGCTGAGCCACAAAATGCCAATGTTTTTATTGCTGGACATCAATGGGTTCTACGAGAGCTAGGCATGACTGACCATATCAGAAAACTACAGGAAGTAGTCTTGGAGGACTGCCAACATTATGTCAAGACTAAGGGAACTTTGCCCATACAAGCAAACAATCTATTTTGGGAACACTATCCTATGGAGAGAAGGGAGTACCATCGCTTTAACCCTCTCAATCTTCAGGCAGCAATCTCACAAATACCTAACTATGCTAAATGTATTCAACAATGTGATGAGAAGTGGTTGTGTTATCACTTTCACTTCCCTCTTCTATGGCTGTCAGGACAACAATACGAGGCTCAGTTCACATTGTCCAAAAAGGAGGAGCTTGCAGCATGGCAAAAAGTTCAAAATGTCCAAGGGTTCAAAGACATGGTTGACAACACTTTCTATACTTACTGCATAAGTAATTTGCACTGTACATCCCAGTATTCTGACTCAGACTCAAAGTAGAAGTTGCATGGGGACATGCAATCCTTTCAGTTGTGGGGAATGTTAGGACCCCATATTGTCTCTTTCTGACCATACATTTTGTTATAATATCACCCTTTTCAACCCATATTTGAAAGTACTTGTTAGTGTTTTGACTCAATTATTCCAAAGGTACGCAGTGACTCTTCTCATCACTATATGTTTAATTATTTAAGATATAATCATGTTTCCTTCATAATTGATCTTTGAATTTCATTAGTTGCTGAACAATTAAAGAATGATGTGCAGCTCACATTGCTGAAACTGCCTGAAGCTGGCAGGACTATCTTTTGCAGTTGCTGAAATAGCAGGAACAACACGCAAATCTCGAAGCTGAAACAACAAGAACAACACACAAATCTCGAAGCTGAAACAGTTGAGATTTGCGTACTAGATTTGACAGCAACAAAGGAACCCGATCGATCACCGAGGAAGTTGTTACATTGGATGTAACGTTCATAATCTAAATTACTGTAACAACATTCTGTTGACAGGAAATTGATTCCCTATTTTTGTATAATGGGTTGAACTAGAATAATTAATGTAAATCTTTTGTAATAGATGTCTCCTCTTTATAAAGATGAGACATCCACATTAGAAGGGGATGAACAGACTGTAACAAGAGGTTTTAGCTGAGTGAACGAGACTGAATCTTTTCTGTAATATGGTATATTGATGAATGAATAGAGTTTTGTTCTGAACATCTCATTTTAGTTCTTGCTTCCTGGGGAATCTTGTGAGAAGGACAGGGCCCACCTTCATCACAAGATTCACCCATTATCTTTCTGCAGTGTGTTAAGTGTGATTTCTGTTCATACCTTGTTAACAAGTACTATTTCTGGATGTTGTTTACCTTTGCTGAAACTTCGTTTCTTTCTTAATCGATTGATTTTATTTCATGAGTGTCTCACCGGTGATTAGGTTTACAGAGTGAATTGGCAAATTAGATAGACAGAGGTAGGTGCCGAAGGTTCCCGCTCTGGGGATAGGGTCCTGATCCTCTGTTACAACATAGCCATTGTTTTCCTTTGTGGATTTATTCTTTTTGTTTAATTATTCATCTCTTGTTAGATATCTGCAATAGAGTATAATTGTTGTAAGACATAGTGAAGCTTTAAGCGAGGTGTGATTTGTTTTGTACTACAACTTTTAGTGCTATTAGGATTGAGTACATCTGGTACATGGTTTCCTTTGAAATAATTAGACTTCCCCGGGTTGACAATTTATGTGGCACTCGACTGCTTAATTAATAAACAATTAAAGTGACCAACACAAGAAAGGTGGAATCAAGAATGAAACTATTATACCTTACAATCTTGAGTAGAATGGTGTGGTTGAAAGAAAGAACAGGTCCATGAAGGAGGTTTCCTGATTTATGTTGCACGATCAAAATTTCCTAAGTTCCTCTAGGGAGAAGATATAAATACATCGATATATGTACAAAATAGGGTTACTCATCAAGCTTTGGATAAGAAGACTCCAGAAGAACTTTTCATAGGTGTGAAGCCTGAAATTAGACATCTTAGGATATTTTTTTTCCTCATATATTTCCATGTGCAAAGGAAAAGAGGAACAAGATGGAAGCCACTATAAAGAAAGGCATGTTTGTCAACTATTATGAGAATTCTAAGGGATTTATGATATATATATATATATATGTGTGTGTGTGTGTGTGTGTGTTTGTGTGTGTATGTATATATATGGTCAAAGGGAGATTGAGTTTAATAAGGATGTAAATTTTGGTGAAGATGTTTCCCTTGGAAAACCAAGCGACCTTCCTCCACCTCCTCCTATTAAGAATAAATATGATGACATGGAACAAATACAAGGTATTTCTATGCCAAAATATGAGAATGATATTGTTTATGACCCCATGGACCCTATGGACGCCTTCGATTCTCCTCCAAGTGATCCCCCTACCAGAAAGAGACCATTGTGGCTTCATGATCCGTTACATGGTGCTGAGAGATATGGTTCTACCAAAATGTCCTCTAGAGAGATAAGGAATCAATGTCAATACCAAGGGTGCTTTTTAGCTATGTGTATTATCATCTTTGCAGAGCCTCCCACCTACGAAAAAGCTATGAAAGAACTGTAATGGAACGATTTCATGGCTAACAAATCTAAATCAATTATGAAGAATGATGCATGGCATGTTACTCTGAAACCTAAAGGAAAGTTTCTCAAAGCTTCAAAATGACCACACAAGATCAAGCATGGAGCTAATGGAAGAATTGAGAACACAAGGGTTTCATTAGGGGAGGAATACCATACCACGTGCATTCATACTGGAGGATATATATATTAAGCATATAATATGGGGTAAAAGGTTTTTATATTGGAAAATATAAAAAATGGAGCTCAAAGTTAATGAAAAATATAAATGGGTATAAAAAATGTTAATGAAAAGATTGATACCTACAATATCTAGTGAAAGTAGGGTTTTCTTACATTGGGAACTTGTATTGGGTTCGTATTGGTAGGTGTTGAATAATGTGATCTTTAGAGGTATTTTCCAATACATAGTCGAAATAAGGGTATTGTTTCCTAGCCTGAGGTTTCTCCCAAAAACAGGGAGAACAAAATGATGATATATTTTCTCTCATTGCATGCTACACTACCATTAGAATAATCATTTCCCTTGTTTTTATTCAAGGATAGACCCTTCACTAGATGAATGTAAAGATGACATTTCTTCATGGCATACTACAAAAAGAAGTATATGCTAAGAAATTTTAGGGATTTGAAGTAAAGGACAAGAAGACTCATGTTTGTAGGTTGAAGAAAGCATTATATGGTTTTAAGTAAATGCCCAGAGCTTGGTATGCCTACATTGAAAGCTACGTAGTGAAGCTTGGATTCACAAGAAGCAGTGTTGATCTAAACCTCTAATTCAAAGTGGTCCAAGGTATGTCTTCGATTTTTGTTTTATATGTTGATGATATATTCTTGACAGGTAGTGAGCCCCTTATTCTTGAGTGTAAGAGGGAGATGGCATTTGAGTTTGAAATGGAGGATATTTGCATTATGCATTATTTTTGGTGACTAGAGGTGTGAGAAAAACACCATGAGATTTTCCTTTCTCGATGTCATGAATCTATTGGAAAGATACAAAATAACATAACAGAAATCCTTGGCGACCCTAATGGACGTGAAATTCAAAATGTTATGTGGAGATGTTGCTACACATTACTTGGCAAATCCTTTTGAGTACCAATAGTTGATTGGGTCACTGATGTTCCTTGTGAACACCCATCCCAATATATGCTTTGTAGTAAACGCATTGGATCGATTCATGACTAGCCCCTTCATGTAGACTAGGTTGTGGCTAAGCACATAGTAAGATATTTGCATGGCATGATTAACTTTGGTTTAAGATATGTTGCTGAAAATATACAAGTTCATGGTAACACTTATGCTGACTGAGCTGGAAATGTTATTGAAAACAAGCGAACATTACATTGCTACTTTATTTTATTTTACCCTATCATGTTGTGTGTGGAGCATGATTGTTCAGAGGTCTTTGTTTCAGCTGGATGTATACCCCAGGAAGTTTGTACACCCCTCCACATGGGGG
>APFE030485736.1:53906-81447 GCA_000404065.3 Pinus taeda
CCAGAAGTTCAGGACCCGAAAAAACTGCTAAAAATAGTAAATTGTGCTACAATTACGGAAACTGAAAAACTGAAAGAGACAGTTGCGGGGGTCCAAATGGGATAGGTGGGTGGCCACCAACATCCACTTGGATCATGTGATATTTCACTTCTTGCACCTTTTTCTTCTTGATATGTCCTTCTATCTTGAGAGTTTGAGGAGTGGTAATTCTTGCCAATTCTTTACAAGATATGGTTTGATTCATTTCTTCTTTCTCTGGGGTTGGGTTGTCGCGTATATCCTCTTATTTTGATGTTTCTTGATCCTTTTCTTCCTCCTCTTCATAATCTATGTAAAATAATTTATTCTCAGCACACTTATGACCTTTAGTGCATTTACTATCACAATTGTAACAAAGTCCTTTTTCTCTTTTTTCTTCCAATTGTTGTGGTGTAACCCTTGTAGGTTATGGAAGGCTAGAAGAAACAACACTTCCATATTTACAGTTGTGAGGGGTAGAGTACCTTGTTGCCATAATTTTACATTCCACTATGTAACAAAGCCCTTTTACTCTTTCCAATTGTTGTGGTGTTGCTCTAAAGAAGGTGTTGCTCTTTGTATCCTCATAATGTGCTATCATTTCCTCCTTGAAAATTCACCACATAACAAGTTGTTTACAAGAACAAAGCCCTTCATACCATAAAATTTGTTCTGGTTCTAAATATGAAGATGCAATACATACCTTTTGTAACAGTGGTACACCATGTAGATCAAAAGATTGCTCCATCTGAAGTATCCAATTTACTGGATCCTTTCCATCAAACTTCCTCATCTTGATTTTTCTTTATTTTAGGAGCTCTATCTTGAAATGATTGTAACTCTACACTTTCGGATATTTAAGTTCTGAAATTGCAACCTGCAGTAGCCCTCCATGTCTTCTTTCCAATGTCACCAGTCTGATCCAAATTGGATTCTCCAAGGAAGAGTTATGCCAAATCTCCCACAGTGGCCTGATTATAGACTAGTTTAGTAGAGCGAACTTGTAAGACATGCCACGTGTCACTATTTCGACCTCTGGCTTTGGAAAATATATAAAAGAAACTATAGTCTATGCTCTTTCTGTACCTTCTTATGAAATTTCAATCTGATGCTCAGAGAGAAAGTTATGACGATTTTCCCTAGGTCTCATGTTTGGAATGTAACTCAAGGGTCTGCAAAAATACCAAATTCCTTAGATCATATCTCCACAAATATAGCACGAAAATCTTTGAAATTCGGACCCAAGGTTCAATGCAATTTCATCTCAAATGGGTTTTTTTTCACTTCTGAAACGTCACAGAAAAATATTTATAGGGAAAATGCCACAATGACGTATTAAGAATAGTGAAACCATAGAATCCAAAGCTCTGATACCAAATGTTATGAAACCAGCTCACAAAAAGATAGAAAAGAGAGATAAACGCCTTAGAATTCAGCCTCTTTGAGGGGGCAACCTCCTTTACATTACTTAAATGAACAATTCTTGGATGATACAAATGACAAGACCTCCTTTCTATATATAGGAGTCTAAGGGTTCATAATCTAATCAGAGCCAACATAACAATAATAATGTAAGGGCACAATAATAACACTAGTAGGCTTCTATGGGGCACAATAATAACAATAGTGGGCTTCTATGGGGACTACATGGGTACAAAAATATAATAAGGGGATTGTACTAATAACAATAAGAGGTTATAGTAGTAATATAGGGGCCTAACATACAACAACCATATATTATGGAGAAAAGAGTGAGATACAATTGGTAGATAATTTTGTATCTCATGACAAGTCCAAGTATATTGAGATCAAGTATCACTACATTCAAGACATGGATTAGAGAGGTGTCATAAGACTCCATGACATTTTGACCAATGAATAGATAACGAATATACTCACCAAAGCTTTGTCAAAAGGGAAGTTCTTGGTATTTAGAGAGAAGCCTGGGATGATGGATGTGACCATCCTGAGTAATTTTCCCAGTTGATCAAGGACACTGAGTTATTATCTTCCCCCTTATTTGGGCTCCCAGGGTGAGGAATTGAGACTTAAATCTCTTGGACTTGAGGGAAATCTGAGAAAAAGGATAGTATGTGATATTTACCTCTTGTTAAGTCGTATCCTGCCTATTGTCTCTCTTTGGTAATGAAAGAATATACCTCAGTTGGCATCCTACCCACAAGTTAGGATTTTTGGGTTTTCTTTCCCATCCTCTAGGCAATGGGTTATGGCTACTTGAGTTAGGTGTGATCCTTGTTGTTTATGGTAAGTACTATCCAACTCAAGTTATGGGATGTAACTTTTCTACAACTAGCTCTTGAGGTTCAAGGTGGGAAGGTCAAAAGGTAAATGGATAGTCTATGATCCTCACTTCAGGGTAATTGGTATCCTTCCTATTCTCATAGACCAATAGGATATAGTGGGATCCTAACCTCACGATAAGTGGTATACTTCCTATTGTCCTTAGATATAGGGTGGTAGCTTGAGCTTCCCTATGATGTCAAATTATTTTTCTTTAATATTTGAGAGTGTTCAACAGAGATGAGTAGAGATGAGCAAAGATAAGCAGTGATTCCATTTCATTTCACGAGGACAATATATTTGAGATATGACATGTGTTGCAGTCAAACATTTGTCCCTTATTGCGAGGGAGTGTTAATTTGGTATCTAAAAAAAAATTACCTTTTTTGGACAACCTTCCTCAACAAGAAATACCCCTTATATCCCTTAGAAGAATTTAATTTGTTTAAAGAAAAACGTATTTTTACGGTGAAAACCCACATATGGAAAAAAGTGTTGGTCTTCTTTAAAGGGAAATTAGGAACCCCTTAGAAGCATATAAAGATAAGTCAAGCTAACCTTATTCGGAAACATCTCACACATTGATTCTTCTTCTTCATGGAAGTTCGATGTCTTTTTCTTGGGATTGGTTCATATAAGTCTGAAATTGCAGCGTCCGAGATTGCACATGCGAAAAGAAGAAATTAATCTAGAGCCACAAGTCAATTCAAGGAAAAATCATCTACATGTGCTCAGTTGATAGGGTACATCCCTTAAATTTGAGGGCTACAACCACATTAATGGTCATTTTCTAACCGTGTTCATTACCTAAGATATTTTTTAGCGTTGACTGTAGATTTTGACCATTGACTGCAAACTTGTATCAATTTTGGAGATATTGACTTTGATTAGATTTTTCTATTGGGATCATCTCTTCCATATTATTTGGTTGGCTTTGGAAGATAGTCAAAGGATTGGCTTTGACTTTGCATTGGTGAATTGGAACATTGTACTTTCTCTTTGCTCAACATTTTATGAAAATCTAATAAGAAGAAGAATTTGAAATGGTTTTCCCCCTTGTGGGGATTTTCCCCATTCTTTGACAAATCTTTGCATCCTTTGTTATTTATCTTAAATATTCTTCTACTATCATTTCATATACTATTACATATATAATTGATATTGATCATTAGAAAATTGAATTATTTTTAAAAGAATACTAATTGAACAGAAAAATTGGGCTAAATTGATTGTAACAACATAGAAAAGTAGAAAATTAACATATACATTTATCACCTTTTAGCATTCCTCAACTTCTTGTTTCATAGCTCATGTTGATTCCTTTAGTAGAATTTGGCACATGATATATTTGTGCATCTAAATTATAGATATTTCCATAAGATGTTTACTCAAAATTTTGTATTCAGGTATTCCAAAAAAATATTGTACTGATGGGATGCATACAAGTTATGATCTTTGAAAAAACACCAAGATCCCTTTCGTAAAGATAAAGCTTTGAGGGAAAAAACACCTCTTGACTTAGCGAATACTGATTTAATGAATTTTTTAACTCCTTTCAAGGCCAATTATGCACTAACCTTTACTGATGATTTTCCATGGAACTCTTAGGTGTACTTCCTCAAGTACAGGAGTGAAGTATTTGTAACCTTCAAGACCTTTAAGGCATTTTTGAGAAAAAATGATCATGTTCCATCGATATTATACACATTGATAATGGGGGAGAATATGTCATTAAGGAATTACAATATTTCAACAGAGAGCATGCCATTCTTCATTTTTACTTTGTTCCATACACACTTTAACAAAATGGTATTGCTAAAAGGAATTTATGAACACTCAAACAGATGGAAAATTGCGTTATTTTATCCAAGATCTTGGCACATACCTTTGTGGTTGAGGTAGTTAATTGTACAAATTATATTGACAACACGATGCCTCATAAGGTAGTTCAATTTATGACTCTGGAAGAAGCTTGCACACATGAAAATCCTAATGTCACTTCTTTCAAGGTATTTAGTAGTCCTATTTGGACTTTAATTATAAATTAAAAGCACAAATCCATTGAAAAAGAGAGTCATTAACAAAAAATTATTGGTTAATATGAGGACATGAAGGCTTGGTTGCTCTTTGATCCTACTTGTAAGGATTTTGTTTCCAAAGAGATCATTTTAAGGAGAAAATAATTAGGGAACCTATTCCCCTACTTCCTCATGTTTAATTATTGATAATGACTTTAATCATTGTGATGATTTGCAGATTTAGAAGAACAATAAAGTTTCTCTAATGTCCCTAGCCAACAAAAATTCTACCAACAACACCATCAAAACATTAGTAGTCAAATGAATAGAATTTTTTTCTAAAGCAATCCCATAGGAGGAGCCTTCGCAAGAGAAAGTAGCCTAATAGATATCATTATGAAGCAATTGATGTCAGTTAGCTAGCCTCAAACCATGCACAGTCAAAAGGAATGCCCCATTTGGGTAATACTATATGTCACGCCAGGAGGTAACTCCTCAAATGAAATTGTATTATTCATTTAGGTTATTCATTATTATATACAAGAGGGAGTGATCGTTCAGTTTCATCTCCAGATGACTCTCCATTTCCTTTATTATTTATTTACACTAATTACAGTTGTTCACCCAAACCCCATGATTAGGTGTCCATATCCCCCCCCCCAATCTGAATGGATTCTGGTGAGTCCAAACATCGTTCTGAATCTTTCAAGATTTTCTCTTCCAAGTGCTTTGGTGAAGACATCTGCAATTTGTTGATTAGTGGAACAATGGCAAAGATGGATTGTTTTGGCCTCAACATGATGTCAAATCAGATGATATTTCATATCGATGTGCTTCATTCAATCATGGAACTTTGGGTTCTTGGCCAGCTTTATTGTCGAGGTATTGTCAATCATGAGTGGAGTCAATTGGTTTCACTTGCAAATCTTTCAGAATTTTCCTGAGCCACACAATTTCTTTTGTTGCCTCAGTTGTTGCCACATATTCTGCATTTGTTGTGGAATTTGTTGGAATTGATTGTTTGCTTGATCTCCAGGAGATAGCTCCTGATCCAAGACTCATAGCATATCCCGAAGTAGATACCTAAGTTTCTTTGTCTCCACCGAAGCCTGAATCAGAATATCCAATTAAGCTGAAGTCGCCCACCTGTGTATAATTGAGTCCAAAGTCTTGAGTTACCTTCAAGTACTTTAGAAATCTTTTTGCAGTAAACCAATGTCCCTCACAAGGCTTTTGCATAAACCTCGAGAGGATTCCAACAGAAAACGAAATTTCTAGTTTGGTAGTCGTCAGGTAGTCGAGACTTGCTACAAGTTGTCTATACTTTGTTGCATCCTCAAATTCTTTTCCTTCACTGGGTTTGAGATTTAAGTTTTGTTCCATTGGAGTAGCCAGAGGATTGCATTCAGTTATGCCAATCTTGTTCAAGCGATCTCCAATTTTCTTATTTTGAGAAAGGAATATGGACTTCAGATGTTGAGTTACTTCAATACCAAGATAGTAATGAACATAGCCCAAATCAGTCATTTCAGAACCTTTCCTCAATTCCTTCTTTATGGATGAAATGTAGCTCTCATTGTTCCCTGTCATCAAAATATCATATAGATATACCACAAGATATACAACTATTTTGCCAACCTTATTGACAAACGAAGTTGCATCATCAAGATCATAATGTTTGAAATTGAGTTTCAGAAGATGCTCAGTTAGTTTTTCATACCAGGCTGACGGTGCTTGTTTGAGGCCATACAAATATTTCACAAGTTTGCATACTTTATTTTCATTTCCTTTCAGAGAAAATCCTTCAATTTGGGACATAAAAACATTCTCTTTTAGATCTCCAATCAAGAAAGTAGTTTTTACATCCATTTGATGGACTTTCCAACCGTTATGAGCTATTAGGGCAAAGAGTGTCTGGATGGTAGCCCATTTTGTTGTGGGGGAAAAATTATTTGCATAATCGACCCCTTCCTTCTGTGCAGAACCTTTTGCTACAAGCCTGGCTTTGTGCTTGTCAAGTGAGCCATCAGTTTTATACTTGTTCTTGTAGACCCACTTGCATCCAATTGGTTTGGTTCCCAATGGAGGATCAACCAGCTTCCAAGTGCCATTTTTATCAAAGAATCATGATCCTTTTGTATTGCTTCTTTCCATTCATCATGGGAAGTAGCTTCTTTGAAGGGAGTTGGTTCAAAATCTGTAAACAAATTCAATTCACAATCATAAGAAACATTCATATCAATAGGTGAATCGGAGTCATCTACATCACCTCCATTTTGTTGGGTTGAATTTCTAGTTCCTGTCTTTCCAACCTCATCAGCATGAACACTTTCAAGTGTCTTTGTTAGCCACTTTGGGGGACCTTTCTAAGATTGTCCGGGCTACTCCATTGATTGAGTTGGGACTGAATCAACATTGAGCTTCCCAATTCTGTCAATTACATCACTCAAAGTATCATCCATTGTTGGAGTTCCATGCAGGGGAGAGAGTGCTTGAGAAGAAGATTCCACAGGTTGATCTAGTATAGGAATCCCCCCTTCAAGGTGTGGAATCTAATTATCAAATTCTTTAAATGATTTTGTATTTGCGAATCTATCCAAGCGATGAAGTTGCCACTCAACAACATTGTTAGTTTTGGATGATTCAAGAGAGATTACACCTCTAGATACAGCAAATTTTTTATTGACTTAATCATGGAGATGATATGCTTTGGAGGTGTTTGAATACCCTATGAAGATACACTTACGACTTCTTACACCAAGTTTGTTTCTATGTATCTTTGCTATCAAGGCATAACAGGTGGAACCAAACACCCTGAGATGCTTTACTGAAGGAATGCGTCCATACCACATTTCATAAGGAGTCTTGGTTCTAATAGCATTACATGGACATCTATTCTTCACATATATAGCACATAGAACTGCATTAGCCCAAAACATCATTTTTACATTTTTGAAAAACATCATGGAGTGCACCATATTTAAGTTTGTCCTATTCCTTCTTTCAACTACTCCATTATGTTGGGCACTATAAGGCACAATTGTTTGTTGTTTGAGCCCATGTTGGTGAAGATATTTTTCAAATTCATTTGAGGTGTATTATTTTCCATTGTCAGCATGAATAGAGCCAATATGAGATTGTGCATCATTTTCAATCCATTTATGAAAGTTCTTGAATGTTTGAAAAGCATCAGATTTGTTCTTCAATCAATAAAACCAACAAATTCTGGTGTAATCATCAACAAATGTCATCATATATTTATTTCCATTTGGGGAAGGAACAAGCATTGGACCACATAAATCAGAATGAATGAGTTCAAGTTTTCTATGTGCCCTAGAATGTGAATCATGAAAACACTATTTGCTATGCTTTCCTAGAAAGCAAGCATCACATTGCTTAAATTTCCTAGGAATTTAGGCAAACCAGTAAAACCATTTTTCTTCAACAAGTGGAGGTTGTCATAGTTCAACTGTCCAAATCTAACATGCCATAATAAACTTGATGGAAATGTATCTACCTCATAATGGTAATTGTATGAGAAATTTTGTGCACGAGCAGAGGTACCCTACAGCTTGAGAATCCTTTCTTCTTCTATCCCCGTCATCACAAGTAAGTGGTTTGATACTTTTCTCACCTCAGGATTTCCATCAAACATATGAATGGAGTGTCCTTTCTGGAAGATGTGGACCAAGGACAACAAGTTTCTCCTCAGCTGTGGGAGATATAAAACATGATGCAGAAGAAAGACTAGAAGACCAAGCAATTTAAGCCTAATTGTGCCAGGCCACGATGGATTGAGTTTTGATTTGTCTATAATGTATATTGATCCATCAACAATGTTACTAAATTCTTCAAAAAAATCTCTTCTAAAATTCATGTGGCAAGTTGCTCTTGTATCAAGCAACCAATCATTTTTTCAAGAAGCAAGTGAAGCATTAAATAAGTCTTCATTTATTCCAATATTACAATGTGCCACAACATAGTGAGTAGATTCAAGTGCATTACTTTTCTCTTTGTCATTAGTTTTACCTTTGGGTTGGTTTCTTTCATGCTCAATTCTGTCCCAAGGCAGCTTGCATGTGGATGTATCATGTCATCCATCCCTTTTGCAGTGTATGCAGTGCAAATATAACTTTTCTCCTTGAGAGTGTCTACCCCCCCTGCCTCTAAAATTTCTTCCTCTTGCTCTTCCTCTTCAACCACCTCTTCCTCTGGAATAATCTTGAGAAATATTCTTCTCTCTATGTGCAGGACACACATCCTCTTCAGAAGACTAAGGAGCTCTCTTCTTGCTAAAAGCTTTCTCTCTTTCAACAATTTTTTTTTAACAAAGGAGTCAAAGGTAATATCTTTGAGGTTTCCATTTGCTTGCAATGAATCAAGATAATTTGAGTAAGTGGGATCAAGAGCCTTGAGAAAAGCTATCAGAGGAATGCCTAGTTCAACATTAGTGACTTTGATATCATGCATACTAGATTTTTCCTCTGATGCAAGAGCAAAAGGATCATCATTTTGTAATTCAAGGGTGAGCAATTTAATCATGAGTTGAAAAAATTCAAGTACAAAGTGTGAGTCATAGAGTTCCTTTAGTTTTTGTAAGGCTTCAAAAGCATTTGAAAATGGTGAAATATGGTGACTCATCTCTTCATTTACTGATGCTGCAATCAATGCATAAGCCTTGTTGTTCTTATTTTCCCAAATGGCAATTCCTTATTTGAGGTAGGTTGTTCTAGGTCTTTGTCTCCATCACCAACACACACTCCTTTCCACAGTTCATTAAAAATGAGAGTGGGTTTGATTTTCCAAGACCAGTCAGGATAATTTTCCTTCCCATTGAGGACCACTCCCATAATAGATATTAATGAGTGCATTTTAAAAAACTATGAACTGTAAAAAAAAATATACTTCTGCTGCCAATGTATAAAATTATACTTCTGTTGGAGAAAAGTATAGTTCTAGTACAAAAAATTTAAAAAACAATTGCACTCTGATATGTAGGACAGAGCTTCAAAGAACCACAAAACCTCGAGCTAGAAAAATCCTGCAATGTACCAAATCAATGAAAGGCATCCAATCTAAATGCAAAGAGAGGAGTATTACCATAGGCATATGAGAGTGATGGAGGGAAATAGTGCATAGGAGAAATGTTGCACTGTGTGAAGGTTGCTGGGGAGAGCCAACTACTGCATAGATGTGTGCAGAGCCAACTACTGCATAATAGGAGAGCCAACTGATAGCTACATATATGTCTGGGGATAGCAGCCTATATTGGCAGGTATGAGCAACCAGAGGTCTGGCAAGGGAGGGAGGGATCACTTAATGGAGTAGTGCATGTAACTGTTGGCTGCGTATATGGAGCAGCATAACATGCAGCGTGGAGAGGTATGGTCAGCATAGTATGCAACATGGAGAGGTATGGTCAGCATAATATGGAGCTACCAACGTTTACATACATGAGGGAGCAACGCATGTAAGGGAGCCATCATAATATGCAGCATGGAGAGGTATGGGAGAGCAATGCTTTGATACCTAGAGGAAATGTCAGGCAGCAGGGCAGAGGAGTAGTGCTTTTAGACCACACCAATGCAATATTCGGATTGCATTTATTGGGATTTGGACACAGGCGGTGAGAAAATTAAAGCAAAACTGACCATTGTCACCAGGGAAAAAACGCAACAGAGCATGAAAGTTGAGGAGCATGGGAGATGAGTCGTGTTGGTGTCCAAGTGTTAATGTTGTGATTCAACCCTTTACCACATTAATATGTCAATCTAGGTGCATAAACTTTTCAAGGTAACACGCAAGGTATATGCAGGAGCAAGGTTAAAATATTACATTGACCAAGTGTTCGTGGCTAAGAAATTAAAGGTAACAGTAATGGAAACTAAATTTCAAAAAGAAAAGCATTCACAACAATCTATGGAAATCTATAATGGCAATAAAGAAAATACAAGTAGTAAAAAAATATACATAAAAACAACAACCAAACAACACCTGATCAGAAGTGTGGGTCCAACTCCCTGGTCAAGGCTGTGCTTAGCTCACATATTGAGGAAAATATTAGAAGCTTGGAAATTTCATTAACAAGAGTTCCACTATTACAAGGCCCAATTCTTACATCAGCTAGCCCCCCTCTCTTTGAATTGCATCTTCTAAATATACAAACATCCAAAGGAAACTTGCAAAAAAATGATCTCAATATTGAAGTCAAGATCTGAGAGATCTATCCATCATGATTCAGCTAGAACAAGTCGAATTTGGTTATTACAATTGGGTAATTCTAGAAAACGACCACAACAACAAATATGCAAAATGTCCTTCGAAGAACCTTGATTGTCTCCCAATACAAACTGAATTTCTAAAAACTGCTTAGTGGGAGACTGATTTGGTCCGTTCTGAACAACACTCATGTCTCATATTTTCTAGATTCACTTTCATTTGTCCAAAACATCCATCACAAAACTATCGCTTCTTATGCTAGTAAATTCCTGTGTTGTAATATCTAATTATCTGTTGAAGACCAAATCTGCAATATGGAAAAGATCTTGGAGGCAAAAATGATAAGTGAGGTTATAATGAATGAATAAACCAAAATCATTAATTATTAAAAATAAATGAGATCAGATATTATTTATCCACAAGAGCCTAAATGATTATAAAATGGAATTATATAATAAATTATGTTAAATAATGTGATAAAAGAATAGTGGAAATAGATGAAATGAATGTTAAGAAGTGGTAATAATAATGACAAATTAAGAGCCCAACATTCCCCCAACCTGAATATGTTGCATGCCCACATGCAACCAAACTCTTCTTTATAAAGTAGGTGAAATAATGGTTTGAAAAATATGAGTGAATAATTCTTAATGGTTTTTTTTTTTAATGGAATTCTCCTAAACTTTTAATAAATCAGACACTCATGCTATTTCACCTCAAATGTTACTTTCAATAATGTGGAATGACATCCATGGATTAACATTTGTTGAAGCTAATGTAGGTTGAGCTTGTGTAAGTTATGCGAAAGGTGGAAGCCATGCAAGCTCAAAGAAAGTAATCAAAAAGTGTACTAGGATTTCCTTCCCCCAAACTGGTTAGTTTCCCTGTCAGCAAGATTTCTATAGCACATCTCATGAGTATCCTCAATCAGTAACTCATCAGGATTCAAAATCAGAATTAGGCATCTTCATCCTTCCCCAAAATAATAGTAGTGTTGTTAAGCTAGGATTAAATAGAGATTGATTGGGTAAAGAAACTATCTTTGGTTAAAGATATGAAACTTGTAGAATAAAGGAATGATAGATTAGATGATACAAAATGTCAAATATAAAATATCCTAAAAGTTTCATCCCTAACATGTAAAGTAAATATTTATAACTCAATAATAGGTATAAACCATAACCACCATTATCTAAGTATTGATTAAATATTACCCCATGAACCATGAGTTCTGGCAAACCTTATATATGCAACAGTGGCTTTATTGGCAGTTAGTTTTGACAAAACAAGGTAACAAAGTAGATCATAGTATTTAATTAACTTCTATACCATAGGCATGGCCACTACTGCTAGCAGGCATCCATAGCCTCAACAGGGATGCCTTTTTAACCCATTGAGATGCTGGTGTCCCATCTATTAGAAATAAGTACATAATTACAAAAGAATTTCAAATTACTTAAATGTCTACTGAAGATCATTGTTCTGGCTTGGTAACCAGTTAATAATAATTCCATTCACGGGAACTAACAAAGGTGAACAAGTTGGCTTATGATGAGACCTCTTGTCCTTCAGTTTTATGACCAAAGGCCATTACCCTAGCTTGGTGACCAGTATTGGTAATGTCACTCTATTAGGACTTATGATCATGATACGTCGGCTCATGATGAGACCTCCTATCCTCCAGTTGACTGTTTATGTTTAAAATTTAACTATGGTTATTGTTAATCAACAAAATATCACTTAATAGATGGGGTGGCAACCCTGCTTCTTAAGAGCTAGGGATGGCGTAAACATTTTGTAGTAACTATTTTCAACTGATGTAATTTTTCTTCTCAAATACTAATAACCTTCAAATGAATGTTGATAAATATATTTTTCTTTGTTAAGGTTGGGTTTGAGGAATAATTCATTAGATAGTGATGGAAAGATTTAACTACGATTTTGTGGTCATCATCATAAATTTTACAAAATCAAGGACTTGACAAATTAGGAAAGTTGAAAGTTGCCATGATGAAATCATCTTTTCATAATTATTCCTTAAAAAATAAAATTATGTTTATAAATAGATGAAGATAAATTGAATACCTAATCATTATGTCAAAGAGAACCTAGACAATTAAATGTATTTCCCCATTCACCAAGTTAATGTCATCATGCATGATTCAAGTTCCAATGTGTGTGGATAAGTGGGGGTTACACTTTGTTATGCATTATGGTGGTAATAATCATGAGATGTATGAGTTGCCGTGAAATTTTAATAACAATCATGACATGACATCATTGATATTAAATATAATACATTTTCTATCAAATGCAACATCTCCCCCAAACTAAGATATGACCATCCTTGGTCATAATTGAAATATCAATCAAATACATGGAGTTTATTAGGGACATACCTAAAGACTTACCTTGGTAGAGTATCAACATGGGTAAAGTAACATCACTGGGTAGTTAGAAAAAATTTCACCATGAAGTAGCAGCATCAGAGGAGTAACATCACTGAAAGAGTAACAACACCAAAGGGATAACAACATCGGGTACTCAGAAAAATTTCGGGAGTAACAACAATGGTGGGGTAACAACAGTAGTGGAGTAACAACAGTGACGGAGTAACAACAACGACGGAGTAACAACACTGGATGAGTAATAGCACCAGCGAAGTAACAAAACTGGCTGAGTAACAACACCAGTGGAGTAACATCGCTGGCGAAGTAACAGCAGTGGCAGAGTAAGAGCACCAGCAAAGTAACAACACTAGCTAAGTAACAACATTGGTGGAGTAACAGTACCGATGGAGTAACAACATTCGCAGAGTAACAACACTGGCTGAGTAATAGCACCGGTAGAGTAATAGCATTGGCTAAGTAATAACACCAACAGAGTAACAGCAGTGGCAGAGTAACAACAGTGACAGAGTAACAGCACCAACGGAGTAACAACACTGGCAAAATAACACCACCGATGGAGTAACAGCACTAGCAGAGTAACAGCACTAGCAGAGTAACAACACTGGCAGAGTAACAACACTGGCAGAGTAACAGCACCGACGGAGTAACAACATCGATAGAGTAACAACACCAGTGGAGTAACAACACTAGTGGAGTAACAACACTAGTGAAGTAACAGCACTGGCAGAGTAACAACACTAGCAGAGTAACAACATCCAAGGAGTAACATCATCTGACACTTAAACTTTTTTGGGAGTAATAGTAGTGGAGGAGTAACAACACCCAAGGAGTAATAACATCGGTGGAGTAGCAACATCGAAGGAGTAACAACATCTGACACTTAAAAAAATTTCAGGAGTAACAACAATGATGGAGTAACAACACCTAAGGAGTAACAACATCCAAGCAGTAACAACATCTGACACTTAGAAAATTTTCGGGAGTAACCACTGTGGTAGAGTAACAACACCCAATGGAGCTAAGGAAACCATATACTGATAAGACTCAAGAACAAATGGATAACTATGGAGCAACATCATGAAACTTGAGAACTTCCCTTTATTTTTATGAAGGAACAAAATTTGTGACTTTTAACACATGAAAAAAAAATATAGGAATTAAAAAAGAAACAACAATTTCATTGAAAAACAATAAATAATTAAATAACTTAAGTTGCAATGGCTATGATTTTGACTGCAGCAATGTTGTTTCCTAAGGGAATATCAATACATTTCCAGAAACAATAATCTATTAGTGGTAAATTAATGGAAAAATGTTTTGGTGGAAATTACTTGGATCTTCAATTGGAAATCAATTCTCGATTTCTCCTGTTATGAATCCTTTAGGTAATGAAAAAGTCTTCATGTTGTTGGTGAGAAATAACAGGAATAATTTGTAACAAACTCTTATGATCAATTTCCATGGCACCTCAAAAGAATCATAATTATATGGTATTAGATTTCTTAATAGATGCTGGGATGAAAATCTATTATTTCATTATCGTTGCCTTCAATAATCACTTGTTCAAAAACAAATTGACCTCCTTTATTCTCCCGGGACTTGCAAAAAGAAGAGCGTCTACCTGCAATAAAACATATAATAATGGAAGAGGAGAGGTGATTTGATTCTCTAAATACAATAACTGTGAAAAAAAATAACAGGTAGTTACTCTATAAAACAAATTCATAGAAGGATAAACAAATAAAAATTTATGTGTCACCTGCGGGAGAGAAGTGGTCTACCATACTAACCAACAATGTTTTAATCCTAAGTCTTTCATTTTTCATCCAATTTGAGTGATTCCAGATCCAAATGAGAGATACTTCATAGGTATATCACCAATAGAAACACACGTTGAAAATTCCATGGGATGATATCTCAAATTTACTTAAAACAATATGCATAAAAGAGTCATTTTTGATTTCCCAACTTAGACCAATAGTTGATATTTTAAGCATATATTTTTCATTTGATGATGGATTGAACCAATTAAAATTGGAGATTAAATTAAATTCATGTAAATATATCCAATGGAAACAATTTTTAAAAGAATGAATAATTGATGGGCCAAATGTGCACATGAACAGTGGGAAAAACAAAGTTTTAAAGGTGCTGATTTACAATAAACAGTTAGTATTTTGGTCATAGCTATCTTGTACGATATCAAAATCAGGTGATTCAAATTGAATTGTAAATTACATTAATAGATGAATATACAATAGAAACATGTTTCTAAAATCTAGTCATTTAGGCCTCCAAAATCTGGTTGTCCCAACTCTGTTCCTGAGCTGCCTTCTGGGCATACTGTCAATGTTTTAGTCATAACGTTTTCGTTTCAAATCGAAATTGAGTGATTCAAATTGGATCAGAAAGTAGAAATAAATGGCTACTTAGGATATAAATAGGTTTTGTAAATATTTCCATTTAATCCCTCAAAATGTAAATGTACTCACTGTGATATTTCAATGGTTTTATCAAGCCCAACAAAGCAATTTTTTTTTTTTTTCAAAATGATGATGAGCGTTTGTAGAAGTATGTTTTTTAGTATAATACATATACACACACAATTAAATTCAAATATTCACCATTGATATTGATATACTCAGCAAGTTGCACCAAACACAACTCTTTCTACATATAAAGAAATTTATTTATATACTTATTTATTTTATTTTCTACACTAACCTATTCTACCTTGAATAATAAAGCATAATTATGCATAAGAGTACTTCCAATGGAGCCATTTTAGAAATAAGGCCTCAAGTGTATACGCACCTGAATTTGAGAAATGTGTGTTAATAAATACTAGGGTATGAGAGACCAACTTCCCTTAAAAATATGGTGTCAGAAATTGCTGAACTATGGAGTGACCCTACAAAAAACTGATGGAGTGAAACCAATCTTCAATATATCCTTTACTTTCTTGATTTCCCATAGTTTTCATATCATGAAGTTCTTGATTTTCTAAAACAACTTGTTGACGCAGGCTAGAAGAAACCTCCTTTTCTTCAATAACTTCTACAATTTTATGATTTGGAACATTTCCAATCTCGATATAATTTTTCTGCAATTGTGTATGTGAGATAGATTGGGTGGGAAGGGTAGGTAAATTTTTCAATTCAACACTGTAAGCACATTGTACTGGTTTATTATGGTGAGGGTGTGGAATGAGTTGCGCAGGATATTGTGTAGGGCATGGAGGATTTTGATGATGTAGTTGATTGGGATGTGTGGATGATTTTGATATGCAAGAAAGGTTTTCTTGAAAAGATGGAAAAGAATATGGATGATATTTTTATGCTACAAGATGAGGGAGAGTAGTAATGTAATCATAGGATGAACCATGCCAAACTTGTGGATAATATTGATGTGGGTTATATTAAGATTGGCATGGCCGCCCTAACACATGATAGATTATGCAAGTAAGACAATGGAGAGGAATTGTTTTGAAACATACACGTAGGTCAAGGTTTCAATGTGAAATTGCTGCAACTTCTCCATCTCCTGGGAATGTTGTTTTCATCCCAGGTAAGAAAGAGAAACTATCCATGGGATGCTCCTTTTGGCATTGAGGAAAAATCACTTCTTTAAATTCTGCTTGACTTTTGTTAACCTGTAAAACATGCAATTGTGAATTTAGAGAGCTAATAAAATCAGCTTTAAAATTCTCAAATAAATCACTGATTTCATCTCTTATATCTCCTGTTCTTGTAGCAGATTTGGAAAGGAAAGAATAAAATTCTCCAGAATTCTTACCAGCCTTGGATATTCCTCCTGAATACCTTATGCATAAATCACAAGCATCATCATATGATAGCTGAAAAACATCACATTTTCCTATCATATTTAATATTTCTAAAATTTCATCTTTGATCCCTTTAAGAATGAGTGTTTCTAAAATCTCATTTTCCAAATGCTTATGCTTTGATTTTTCAAGGTTATATTTAAATCACTCCAAATAGTCCTCCAAGCTTTCATCTTCCCCTTGTACCATACTTAAAATATCTTCATTGGTCTTGTAATAGTCTTGGTACTTCTTCAAGAATACATTCTCCATGTCCTCCCATGTTTTGATGCAGTTACCCACCAAGGCTCATGAACCATCAGAGAGCTACTCCTTTTAGAGTAAGAGGAAACACTGTCAACCTTTGATCACTAATACAATAATCATATCCTCTACAAAGTACTTCAAACTCAAATAAGAATGTATCTGGCTTCTCATTATCCAAACCATGAAAATTTGATAGAGAAAATGGAGGAATTATGTGCATGTCTGTCATTCCTCCTAGATTGTTGATAGGGAATTCAAAACTAACAATGTTAGCCATTTCTTACCATAATAGAGGATGTTCTTCATGTGTTGCTTTGAGGTTCTTGCTTCAGATATTCATGTCAATTTGATAGTGGAATGGGTGGTGCTTACATCACCACTTGAGTGAAATGATAATATTTCTTCAAATTTCTACCTTTTTCTTCCTAGTTATTCAAAAAAAAAACAATTTGAAAGGAAATCTAAAACTCAAGACCTGGAACAAGGTGTGAAAAGACCCTTCCCTCCCCAAGATAAGAAACCAAACAAGAAAAGAATGCACACAAGGAAATCTAAAGAGCGGGACCTGGAGCAGGGCGTCAAAGGACCATTCCCTCCTCAGAATGAGAGATTAGTTTTTCCAAAATCAAAACAATCAAAAATGTAGGAAAAATTCTAAGCTTAGTACCTGGAGTAGGGTGAGAGAACTCTTTCCCTCCCCGGGACGAGAGAGTGGATCCTATAAAATAAAAATAAGCAAAATTGCAGGAAAAATAACTACGCTCAGGATCTGGAATAGAGTCGGAAAACTCTTTCTCTCCCTAGGATGAGAGATTGACCCTCTGGTCGATACAGATCATGTCTTGCACCTTGTTAGCATTCCCTAGCAACAACACCAAAATGTTGGTGTCCAAGTGTGAATGCTATGATTCAACCCTTTACCACATTAATTTTGGTGCATACACTTTTCAAGGTAACACACAAGGTATATTCAGGAGCAAAGATAAAATCTTACATTGACCAAGGGTTCATGACTAAGAAATTAAAGCATCGTTGTAACAATAATGGAAATTAAACTGCAGAAATAAAATCATTCACAACAATATATGGAAATCTGTAACAGTAATAAAGAAAATACAACAAGTAAACAAATATACATAAAAAGGACATACACACAACTCTTAATCCGAATTGTGGACCCAACTTCCTGGTCAGGGTTGTGCTTAACTCACATATTGAGAAAAATATCAGAAGGCTGGAAATTCATTAATAAGAGTTTCACTGTTACAAGGCTCAATTCTTACATCAGCTAGCCCCCTTCTCCCTCTGAATTGTGTCTTTTAAATATACAAACATCCAAAGGAAACTTGCAAAAAACTAATCCCAATATTCAAGATGAGATCTGAGATATCTATCCATGATGATTCAGCTGGAACAAGTCAAATTTGGTTATTACAATTGGGTAATTATGGAAAACCACCGCAACAATAAATCTGCAAATATGTCCTCTGAAGAACCTTTATTGTCTCCCAATACAAACCAAATTTCTGAAAAAAACTCATTAGGAAACTGACTTGGTCCATTCTGAACAAAACCCATGTCACAAATTTTCCAGATTTACTTCCATTTGTCCAAAAAGTCCAACGCAAAGCTATCGCTTCTTATGCCAGCGAATTCTTGAGTTGGAATATCTAATTATCTGTTGAAGACCAAATCTACAATCTGGAATAGATCTTGGAGGCTAAAGTCATGATTGAGGTTATAACGAATGAAGAAACCAAAATCATACATAATAATCATTAATTATAAAAATAAATGAGATCAGATATTATTTATCCATAAGAGCATAAATGATTATGGAATGGAATTATATAATAAATTATGGTAAATAATGTGATAAACGAATAGTGGAAATAGATGAAATGAATGTTAAGAAGTGGTAATAATAATGACAAATTAAGAGTCCAACAAGTCGTTCAGTCAGGAATATAAATGCATGTGACAGTGCACTATTTAGGCCTCTAGAGGATGACAGAGGTGTCAGTTCTACAAAATAGGCATAGCATAGGCCAGGAGGGAGTTACAAGGTCAAACTGTGATGCCAAAGATATAGCTGGCTCTGATACCATGTCAGGCTGAGAGGTAAGTCCTGAAATGAAATTGTATTATTCATTTAGGTTGTTCATTATTATATACAAGAGGGAGTGACTGTGCAGTTTCATCTCAAGATGACTCTCCATTTCCTCTATTATCTATTTACACTAATTATAGTTGTTCACTCAATCCCTATGATTAAGAGTCAACAATATATATGAGAAAATCTACAACAATTTTCTGATATCATTTGAATACATGAATGGGACGCTACCATGACATATAGGTATTCTTATTTGATAAAGAATCATGCTTGGGATGTTTTTCCTCGTCGAAAGTGACGCTAGTTGATCCATTTAGATTTGATATATCCAACCAATTATGTTGCAGATGGCTCTATTGACAAACATAAGCCACATATTATGACCAAGGGATTTTTAAAAGCTAATGGATTGATTATTTAGAGACATTTTCTCCTGTTACTGACATGAATTCTATGTCTTTCACCTTTTGTAGTTCCTTCCAAGGATGGCTAGTTTACCAGATCGATGTAAAGGGTTCCTTTTTGCATGGATATATGTATGAGGATATCTATATCGAGAAACCACCTATCTTTTTTTAGGATCCTTCACTTGCTTGTAAGCTTCAGTGTAAAGTGTATGCTATTAAATAAGATCATATATCTTAGTATCAAAATATGAATAATTTTCTTCTTGCTTCTAGCTTCAACCATTTTCAATTTGATCCTACAATTTACAATTGGAGATAGGTATTTGATTTATTGATTCTGCTTCTATATGTGCATGATTTTATCCTCGCGAGTAGTTTACCATCTTTGTTCCTAATGTTAAGGAAATATTGATGGGACAATTTTCTGTGATGGATCTTGGTATGCTACATTAATTTATTGGTTTGCAGGTTCACCAATATTCAGAAATAATGACCACATTACAACAAAATATTCCCTTGATTTACTTTAGTGCTTTGACATGACTAATTTTAAGCTCGATACCAATGCATTTTATTCCATTGTTAGTGTTATGACTAGTTGTAACTCACAACAGTTGGATCCTACATTTTATCACCAGCTAGTAAGCATTCATCTCTATTTGAACAACACCCAAACTAACATTTATTATGCAATAGGGTTGGTTTAATTATTCGCTTATGGTCTTCATTAGAGTCAATAGAAAGAAGTGAAGGATATTCTTTGATATGTTGAGTGCACTTCTAATTTTGGAATTTAGTTTATTATTAGTTCTCATAAAGTTGTGTGTTTCATAGATTTTGACTAGGTTAGATCATTGTATGATTCAGAGTCCACCTATATATTTTTTTTATGTATCTCTACTACTATTGCTTGGTCTTGCAAAAAATTCAACAATTTCGTTATGTATGGGAGAACATGTTTATCAAGTTGCATTTCTCACAAGTCAATTTTTTTTTAAGCTACGATAGTTATTACTTGAGTTTGGGTTTCAAAAGGATAAACCTACTCTTCCCCTGTGTAATAATTAGAGTGTAATGCATATTTCTAAAAATATTTTGGAGCATCAAAGCACCAAACGTATTGAGATATTCATGTAATTCATTCAACAATTTATTTAAGATGGAGTTCTTATCTTGGAGTATGTTTTGAGCATAATGTTTGCATTGATGTCAAAAGGATAAGGTTGGCAAATGCATGGTGTGTCAAGTTCATGGGGAGTCTTCTAGTAGCTATAGTATTTAGTAAAGAACCATTAAATACTTAATTAATTAAATATTAATTAATTAAATATATAATATTTTAATAGATAACTCCTATCAACCAATTTTAAAATAGTATTTTATTTACCTTTATAACTAATTTACCAATGGCTAATTTTTCAGAGGCTAATTTTGGCCAATGATGCATCGATGTTATTTATTCCTAAGGATCGATTTATTTTTTCACCTTGTCTCAAGGATGAACCCCGTTAGTTGGTTCAAAATGTCCACCAAATCCTAATGATTTGATTAATCTGAATGAAATTTATCTACATTATCGACCACAAAAGTCTTAGATGTAACCACCATAGTAGCAAGTCAATTGAAGAAGGTATAAATATTATAACTATGGTGGTTAGGTGGCTTAGGTTTTGAGAGCATATCTGCCCAAGGAAATGAGCTTAAATATTCTAGGAAGTAGCATAGTTGGATAGATCTCGACAAAATTCCAACAGCCTATCGAAGTATGAAAAATACCTCCTCGCATGAATGATATGGCCAATTGATATTTATAGGTTGAGTATCAAAGCTAAATTGGTGCTAAGCATTAGTGAACTCCAATGTTGGTGCTACTTTAGCATTTTTCAAAACACGATGAACCTATTAGGGGAGAATATAGCATAGGTTAATGTTCAATAGTGGTCAAGTCGAAAGGTAGATCTACCACCACATGTCTCCATAGAAAAATCATGAAAAATGATAGGTCACATGCCTACTCAAGAGTTAACAACAAAGGGGGATCTCCATAGGGCAAATTACCAAAATCACTGATCAAGTGATTGATGATCCTCATTAATAGTGGGACCCACCCCCTCAGTCTTACCATAAAACCAAATAAGGGGGTCCAGGAAAACTATCAACATTAAAATAATGAGCTAGCATAGGTGTGAAGATGAAACAATGAAGGCTCAGGAGCTATAGTGTTGGTCCCACTTGGGACGTGTCACCCTGAAGTATATTCCCTGGGAGTTTTATTAGATAGTTCAAGACTAAATTCTTGGGGATCTGGGGTTCAAGGTGTGTTGATGCAGGTGCACAGCAGAGAACCAATTGAAAGCCAAGAGAATTCACAAATGGGGGGACCCATGGGAGACTTCAGCCCAAAGGTTTTTCCCTCGGATTCTCAAAGGAGTATCATGCATGAAGTTACGGGGAAATGAAGCCATCAATATGGGAAAATGTCCATCTATTGCTAAAGAATTACTGAAAATGATTTTGCATATCGAGCCCTAATAATTGATGTCTCCTTAAGTCTAATTTTTAGAAGGGAATCTATTAAAAAACACACACCTCAGACCCTCCTTTCTTCCATACGTTTTATAGCCTGATATAATTACAGGTGGACACTTGGCATGTTCTTACTGGATTATAAGACATTGAAAAATTCATATTTGCATGATGTGGGGATATTAAAGGCTAACACATGGCATGCATATTATGCACTTTTAGGTGGTCAAGTGGGTCGAAAATGGATGACATGTGGCACCACTTGGAGCATGACATGTGGTAGTTAGCGTATATGGTAGATAATTTTGCATGGAGGAAGATACCCATCTCACTAGAAAGTGTCTCATTGGCACAAGGCGTGTAGTGTGGTCGTACACATCATCTCAAAAGTTACTCCTTGGGAGTTTTCATTGTAGTGCATATGTGAAAGCTCGAGGTGTCTAGTTACAAGGACATAGTGGTAATAATAGGGAAGGGCCCAGTTGTGAAATGGGGCAAGGATACATATTCCTAAAAGGATCTATATTAGAACCTGTTTGGAGTATCGGGACACAATTCAACACATAATCTTGATTTTATTAACCCGGATATTTTTTACGGCATGCCATTTGCAATTTCGAGGGTAATGGATCTAGGGGACAAACATGTTGTCAACATTTGACATTTCTATCAACTGACAAAAGGGTGCAAAGCTCTTGGTCATGCAACATATTGTGTGTGTTAAGTGTCCAAGGTCCTTGGGCTTGTCATAACACCTTTGCATTGAATAGAAATAACCGAGGGCTAGGTACTAGCATGACTTGAACAAGTCGACAACTATTTTATCCCATCTGCTATATTCAGGAGTTATGCCATATCTAGATGTGTACTAGACATTAGAGAAATTTAGAGATAAAAAATGGGCCTCAAAACAAAAATGTAGAATCAAAGAAACTTCATAAGAACCAATAGGATTCAAGATGATGATGTCGACCATGTGGGATTATTCTCCATTTTTGGAGTAAAAAACTAAAATGATTAAAAAAAAATAAAAATAAAAATTTCAACTTGTATTTTTAACTTATCACCCTATGGTTTTACTCAAATTTGTAGTGGTAGCACTAGTTGGATGTAAAATTTAATTCATGATCCAAGGAGTACCCATGTTGCATATTTTCAATGAACCTTGCTACATGAAAAATGAGAAATATATGAAAAAACATTATTATAATCACGTTTTTCCATGTATTTATCATTTTTTGTGTAGCAGTGACCATTGAATGTATGCAACATGGGTACCCCTTGAATCATGAATTATATTCCACATTGAATGGGTGCCCCATCTTGAAATTTGAGTAAAACCATAGGGAGATAAGTTTAAAATATGTGCTTAAAAAATAGTTTTTTTCTTTTTCCTTCTAAAATTTGATGATGTAATCTAATACTATCTTATGATTTCCACTATTATTTTTCAATATTATTCAAGAGGCCCATTTTGGATCTCAAAAATTCTCTAATTGTTAGGAAACTCTACTAAGACATGTAAATGCTAGAATTGACTTAGAGATTAATTGCATAGCAATAAGATGGTCATGAAACTCAGTAGCTCATGCAATGGAAATAAGGTTGATGACATGACAATAATTGAATTTGTTAATCACATTTAATGAAGTAGCTGGCTTTCATTGCTCTAGCATGGGCCTCCTCATCTAGTTGTATAGGTGATAGTGAAGGAGAGCCATCTTGCGTAATTAAGTCCTCTGGTACCGTGTTTCTTTGTATATCCTCCAAGTGCTATGATGTAATTAATATATGTTATCTAATTATGTGAAAGTGTTAAACTAGAGAGTTCTTAGTTAGGTGTGCTAAGGACGAGGAGTAAGAGTGAACTTGTAAGTTGTTGTTGACATGTGGTGTGTGAATACTAAGGAGGTGAAGGGAAGAGTAGAGTGCAATAGATGTAAAGCAATGGAGAAGAGGGAAACTGAGTGTGTGTATGCAAGGTAGAGAGGAATGAGTTGTAAGAGACAGTAGACAAAATTATTCATGTTTTATGTAATTAGAGTAGCCCACCATTTTTCTTGTCAAAATTGTATCAGAAATACAATAGTTTGATGAAGCAAGTAGTGACTTACACTTATAATAGGTTGGAGCCTCTAGGAAGGCTATGGCTTTGCTAATTTGAATGGGGTTGGGGCCTCTTGTGAGTGGGTGTAACATACCCCCTACTATCCATAACCCCTAATTGTTAAAATTGGACAGCGTTGAGACAAATTTCTTGCAAGGGAAACCCTAAGTCCCATATGGAGCCTATCAAGCCAAAGGAAGGATTATAAAATAAAATTATTTGGGAAAATATTTATAAGAATACTCGGAGATGTAAAATTAAATAATTTGGGAAATTTTAAAAATTCTAAATTTAAGGATTTCCCTCCAAATTATAAAGTCTACCTTAGTAAAATGAAAGGGTTTCAATTAATATTAAGAGAGATCACTAAAAGCTAATGGAATATCACTGAATAAGAAAACAATATTCTAAGCTTCATTATTTGAATGACTCTAAGATTTTTGGTGTCACTTCTAGATTTCACAAAATATTATGGTTGATCTCCTCTTGCTTTGCTCAAGACTACTTTGTCTCATATCTAGTATACATTCTCTACCATCACTCTACGTCAAGTTTGTATGCATGACTTTTTCTAAAGCTATATGATCGCTCTCTCGCATTGGCTCATATATGGTGCAAATATCCTATAAGACTATGGTTCACATCACATACATGACTTCACATCCCTCCTTTATGACTGTCTTGCATATTCTCTTTGATCTGTCTGTAAGACGCTGGTTACACATCTTTGTCATGAGAACTGATCTGACACCTTTGTAATTAACATGATTCACATCACAATGTTTTATATGACATCAGTATGTATGAAAATATTTGTGCACAATGACATGTATGTATAGTGATACATATATCATTGCTCGTTTTTTATATGTTCAGTATGGAATAAATTAGTTGTATATATACATGCTTGTCACTTTGTTTCTTGATTAAGTTGTATTGAATTCATTGCATGTGTTCAATCTCTCTTTATTTCTTGTCATTGTATATATTATACAGTCTTGGCATCACACAATTATGGCATATGGTCCCACATATGGAAGCCAACTAGTAACAACACATTTTTTGAAATAGTGGCCTTGGAATTTTATATACAACCTTCGCATCACATTGGTATGGTATATGGTCCTGTCTAGTCAATCTAGTGTCCTATATTGCTCTACATAAATTACCAATCCTCGTATCATAAACTGATGAAGTGTGGTGCACCATATGTGCTTAGTTAACCTTTTTTCTTACTTCGTTTTTTTATAGTTTATGTTATTTTTGGGGCTTTGTTTCTTATGTTAGAATCTAATTTTTAAAGAAAAGAGAAAATGAAACAAATCAAAACTTTGAACAGTTATATTAATCTAAGCTGGCAAAAAATCTAAGAAAAGAAAGAAAGAAAAACAAATCAAGTTCCATTCATAACTTCACATATCGCCAATTTTGTTCTTAAGGAACTAAAAAGACTCAATGAGACATGAACTTATGTAATGAGTATCCTACTAAGAAAAAAGAAAGAACATGTAAAGAAAAACTAAGCTACTGTATTCTCTATGCTCCAATTCACCAATTGAAAAATAGGAAGACTACTTTCTTAGAATATTTTTTCAAGCATAAATTACACAGTTAGATAAATCTACAATCAACTCGTTGAACACACTTGCATGAATTAAAATTGCATGAATGGAAAATTTAAACTATTAAACTTGAAAGCAATAAAATGAAATGTGAAGCCAATTATTTCACCTATAACCACAATATTTCGCCAATTAACTTCTAAAATGGTGTTAAGCTAAAGGCTCCAGAAATATCATCATATAGCATGAATGAAATGACATCTAAACTATCTAATTGCACACTAATGAAAAACAAAGCCAATCATCTCACCTATAATCACAATATTTCGCCAATTAACTTCTAAAATGGTCTTAAGCTAAAGGCTCCGGAAATATCATCATATAGTATGAAATAAATGACATCTAAACTATCTAATTGCACACTAATGAAAAGAAAAGCCAATCATCTCACCTATAATCACAATATTTTTCCAATTAACTTCTAAAACAGTGTTAAGCTAAAGGCTCTGGAAATATCATCATATAGCATTAAAGAAATGACATCTAACCTATCTAATTGCACACTAATGAAAAGCAAAGCCAATCATCTCACCTATAATCACAATATTTTTCCAATTAACTTCTAAAATGGTGTTAAGCTAAGGGCTCCAGAAATATCATCATATAGCATGACAGACTAATGTAATAAGCAAATACAAGAAACATGTAAAGAAACCTAAGGTATAATCAACTAATTGAACACACTTGCATAAATTAAAATTGCATGAATGGAAACTCTAACCTATCAAAATTAAAGGAAATCAAATAACATACTTGAATGGATTCAAAGAAAAACTACAAAATAAAATCTACTCTACCTTACATTCTAATGTGCTCCATGACATCTACTTCACATCTCCTTCCATGTTGAGAATATCAAAGCTTTATTTGAGTTCTTTAAAATTACAAAGTACAACAAAGCTCTCCAAAGCTTTTCAAAGCCATCAAAGAAGAACTACAAGCTCCAAGCTAAAGAGCTACCAAAAATCTACAAGCTTAAAAACTAAAAATCTAAGCTAACAATTGAAGGAGAGAGATCTCCTATTTATACAAAAAGATGAGAAGCCATCTTATTAATGAGAGTCCATGAATCTCTCCCTCTACCTCTGAAGTTCTAATCAAAATAAGAACTGATAAGACACATGTCTTATTAGAGTTTCAATACAGTTAGGAGATGTGACACATATCCTCATGATCCCATGATTCTCTCCACTCAAATTTGAATTTGGCCTTACAGTGTGTTGTGGTAAAAACACAACCCCTCTATTTTTGACTTGTTCAACTCAAATAATGGGGACCCTTTCTATAAAGATTTTGGCTAAACACTTTTAGGATTTTTATTTAGTCGATTATCCTATGCTTATATTAATTTTTCATTTTCTTTGGATTTTTGTCTTGATTGCCTTGTTAAAATCAATTTTTATAAGCTTCTCATTGACGCTTGTTTCACCTTATTTGGTCAACTGGTTTGTAAATGGCACTCCTTTGAAATTCTAATCATTTATGTAGCCTGGGTTAAAAAATGCATAAAATGTACAATATTGCATTTTGTAAATAAATTAATTCAATAATGCATTTATTTTAAATATTAACCCCTAGTTAGTTCTTACTAACATATTTTTTTGTTTTTTTACTTATACAACCAAACCATGAAGCGACCGGATTTTAGTAATTTACTCCAATAAATTACTAATCTCGAAAAATCATAATTTTGAAGTGGCTGTAGT
>APFE030485736.1:81585-102884 GCA_000404065.3 Pinus taeda
AATATATAAAGAGTATATATATAAAACTTATTTTGCAATCGGAAGATCGCATCAGGACTTTTCAATCACATTGGAGCTTTTGCATTGTGACAAGTTTAAAAAACCCCGACACTTCAATTCCCTCGATTACCGATAGCTCCATGCCCCCGATTGCCGATTACCAAAAGGATTCCAACTGATTAACCAAAGTTTTATAAATCTTTTGGTTTTCGAGTTTTGAACTCATTCATACGAATGAGTTAAAAGAAAATGCAGTGGTAGGTTAGTGTAAGTTTGTTTGTATTTATTTTTATTTATTTATTTTATTATTAGTTTAAAATTTAATATTTAAAAAAAATATTTAGATTAAAGTAATTTAATAATATATAAAATTAATTAATTAATAAAATTAAAATTTAATTATTATTTAAAAATTAATTATAAATATTGATTATATTAATTAACTATAGTTTATTAATAATTAGTTTATTTTAAGCCCACAGGGGTTTGATCTAATGGCAAGCGAACGATTTGCTAAGTCGTTCATGCAACTATGCAGGTCATGAGTTCAAACCCCAAGACTACCTGGGGGACGTTCAGGTGGGCTGGGCGGGCCCTCCTAGAGGTTATAGAGATAGCCGATGGGACTCGACCCCGTCTAACGCGAGTACGATACCATCGTCGTTGCCGATTCTTCTAGTATATAAGAAAAAATTAGTTTAGTTTATAATTAACAATCAAATTATAATTAAGTAGAGACTAATTTAGGGTTAGTTTTTAATTAAAATTCTAATTTTTAACTCCAGCAATAAAATTTCCAAATTTATGCTAGATTTGTCTCATCAACTTTGGAAGCTCATAGAATGAGTTTTACTTGGCCAAATGAGGCCCAAGATGGCTCATTGGAAAGATAAAATCAAGGAAAAGACTTTTGAGGAGGTTTCACTAATCAATTGGTCATTAATTGGGTCAAAAATCATACAGAAGATCAAGCTCTGAATTCCTAAAACAAAATCAATTTTCTGAGTTATTTTATGCATTTTCATTTGTCGAAGCCTCTTCTAATTGCAGATCCATTCGTTAATAATATCTTTGGCCAATTAAACTATCCCAGACATCAATAGAGAGCTTATATTTAATTTTCAATTATTTATTTAAATAGAATTTGATTGGATTTGTTTTAATTGCCAGAAATTATATTTTGATTTTATTGATTGCATCTTAATTTATTTTGATTTCTTTTTGCAGTAAAACAATGGAAGAAATATTGAGAAAATAATCTCAATCAATGAGATACTCCAGCAATTGAAGATTAGAATTTTTGAGCAAATAAAA
The DNA here is from genome assembly GCA_000404065.3 of Pinus taeda. Lineage (NCBI taxonomy): Eukaryota > Viridiplantae > Streptophyta > Pinopsida > Pinales > Pinaceae > Pinus > Pinus taeda. Next base: position 82,900 of record APFE030485736.1, read on the forward strand.
TTGGATATGACAAATTTACCTTCAACAAACTTTCCTCTCAAGAATTCCGTTGCAAATATTATAAATAGCAGATTACATAATGTAATATGGGGTTGCTCTCCTCTGCAATTTTAGACCTTTGAAAGCACTTCTGTAATAGGAATTTAGAGTTATAGGAGAGAGGAGAGAAAATTTCAAATCTGGGGATTATTGAGGATTTTTCCTTTGTATCTTAAATTATGCATGACGAGCAAAGTTGGCACTATTGTGGCTTTAGTTTTGAAGGAAGAAGTTCAAGCAATGTAAAGAGCTATGGGAGACCAAGGATAGAGAAATGGATGCAATAAATTGTTCTTTTTAATACTATTGTTTCAAATATCAGTTTCATTTTATGATAACAGGAATGTGTCATTTTATTCATGTTTGTGCACTTTTGTCGATATGGGTAATTTGTCTCAACGTTGTTATTATGTATCTCTGTTATTATGAATTAATTTCTAATTTCTAAATAATTATTTACTCAGAAATTTGTCTTATAAAACAGATTTATTGAACGGTAATGTGTTGTGAACTATTTCCACATATTATTGTTTAATTATTGGATTTACTGATTTGATAATCAATATCATTTTTGTGAACTACTTCATGAGTATTGTTGGTTTATTATTTCAGCTAAGAGGTCTCAATAGGATGTGTTTTGGTATCCATAATGTCAGTTAATTGAACTACTTCATTAACTCGATATTCATTATAAACAAAAAATATTTAAAATCCCAATACTTTAATTATCTTTCTCTTAGTTGGGTTAGATCTATATCTTCCTAATTAAGATAGGATTAATATTAGTTTATTTTGCTTACATTAGACAATAAGCTTGCATTTAGAGTAATTTCTACATTCTTTTAAGTCCTCTTCTCAAAGAGGAGAAATTTTAGTTCTGGCTTGGTTGAACCCAAATCAGCTTAAGGGTTATTTTCTTGCCTGATCAACAAGAAGAAGTGATCTGATATCCCTGTCTATTGGTAGTTAAAGATATATAATAAACCAATAACGATAGGGAGAAGGTAACTAAACCTAGTTAAACTAGTCGGAGCCACCAGACCAAACAGAAAAGGAGCTTCTTTAAGGTCTGGACTGGGTGGTTTTCCCTAATGTTGATGCAGTGATTTTGAAGGCATCAACACTTTTGGCGCTAGAACGAGGGCCTAAGACTTTTTGTCTATTGGAGTCTTTTCAATTTTAACATTTTATTTAAATCATGATGGGTCCTCTTAAACTTCCAATTTGGAGTTGTATCCATGGAAATCCATCTTCCAATACTCTAACGGAAGTGGTAAGACTCTTATCTCAGGAAAAGTTCAATGGTAAGAGAAATTATTCTGCTTTTAATCATGTCCTTCAATTTATTCAAAATGTTTCAAAAGATGATTTTCAAGGAATTGATGAAGGTATTTTATGAAGGATTTTTACTCTCACATTCGCAGCATAAGCCAAAAACTGGTGTAAAGCTCTTCCGGTTACCTCAATTCACGGTTGGGATCAATTTGTTACAATTTTCATTTGTAAATTTGACGACTATGATTATGAATAGGTATGTAATGAAATTGAATATCTGTGAAGATTTGAAAATGAGTCTGTTAGAGATTTCAATATTTGATTTCATTTGAATTGTTTAAAATTTAAATTCGAAGATAAACCTATGGAAGAAGAATCACTAGATTGGTTTGAATATATTTGCTCTCTTCCTCCCATTCCCTATTCATACGAAATTAGTTCAAGCTTTGTTCCATGCTCTTCTAATATAAATGAGAATTCCAATATGGATGTGCAAATAAATTGTGATGAAGTGGTTTCAAAAAGCTTGGAAAACATTTCTATTCAAATGCAAGAAGATAAGAACAACAATTTTGGAGAAAGAGCCGCCTTGAAATCTGAAAGCTACTTTGAGGTAAATTCAGAAAATCAGATCACAAATCAACAAGTATAAGTAGCAATCAAAGTAAATAATAACATGCAAACTGCTCTACAAATTTCTGAATTTTTCCATGATTAGAAAATGTTGAAATCAGAGCAGCAAAGCAACCTTTTTCAAGAAAGCATAAGCACACAAAGGAATTATTTAGAATCTGAATTTTACAGTTAGCATAATGTACGAGAGTTCTCAAACCTAGAAATTTTTAATTGCATTATTTCAGATTCACATTTTTCCCTTTATCCTGATATTTTTAATGATGGTAAGTTTTTCTCTCTTGGTATTAATGATGTTTCAGAATATACAGAGGCTAATCTAAATGAATTACCAATAAGTCTTTATCAAGATAGAGAAATAGTTATTAATCATTCTTTTACCATGAACGAACATGAAATTCTTATTCCTCCTTGTTTTGGTATATTGGATGAGATTGAAGGGAATTCTAGAAAATCTTGTGAAGTCGTTTATGATAATTACTCTGACATTGAGGATGTTAATTTTTATTTTTCTCAAGAGAATCCTCATGATAAAATTCAAATAACATCTGAGAATGAGGGACATTTCAATTTAGAAATTATTCCAACTAATCCTCATTATAGAGTAGCAAATTATCGTCATGATTTCACCATTCAAGAAAACATTCCAACTTATGATTCATATCATAATCAAGCTCTCATTCCTACTCATAATCATAATTCGTTTTCTAATTCACAAGTTGGAATTAAAAATTACTCAAATTCCATAATTCTAGCCAATCCTTGTGAAAAATAAATTATTTCAAAATGATCCCAATTGTGCTGTAACATTAGTTGTACAAGTAGTGATTTCATTTTATTTTTGTTTCCTCACTTATTTTGCTTAAATTTAGATTTACTTTTTTATTTTATTTTTCAGAATTTTAACACTTTATTATTGAACACTTTATTATCAAACACTCAATTGATGAATTGCCTTATTGGGAAATTGAAGTTTTGTGTTATAACCATGACCATCAAAAGCTGTTAACATGTCAATGTCAATTGATGTTCATTTCTTATCAAAAGCTTCTATCTTCTCAAAGGAAATATCAACAAGAGAATGTATTTTTACAATTTTGCCAGAAATCAAATTTAATTAATAACTTTCAATTGTATTTAATAGCTTTCCATTCATTTTTCATTGACTCATTTAAAAAATATTTGGAAAGCTTTCCTTCAAGGAAAATTGTTAATAGCTTAACATTTGTACATAACACTAACAATTTTTTTCAAGCCTTTGAATTTAGAAGCTCATCTTCACAATCTAGCCTGTTATCTCTTGTTTTGAACATTTCCCAATCTTTAATAGAAATCCATCCAGATTTCTATGACCCAATTGGTATTCAATTGGAAAGGAAATTTCAAGAGAAGGAGATTTTAATTAACTTGCTAACAATAATTGTACATTCTAATTTTAGATTTATTTTCCTTAGTTTAGTTAGATTTGTATTTTTATTACTAACATTTGAATTGTACATACATGCAGAAATTAAAATGAGAAAATGGTTACATTGGAAATATGACTATATCTAGTCATTTTCATGTATATGGTTAGAATAGGAGTAGAATTAATTTAGTTAGTTTGTTTTTATTTCAACAATTGTGCAGATTTAAAAAATAAAACAAAGTAATCAGCCCTTCTCATACATGTTCAGTGAAAACATTTTCTTCCTATCATAATTTTAATTATTGCTTTCCTTTTTTTTAAATTTCTTATAGCAATACATGTACTCTTCTTATTTTTAATAATGTCTTGATTAAATTCAATTAAGGTTGCACCTGGCATCAATCACCTCAAAGTCACTTTTCTTCATTTCGAGATTTCTTTCTAAGATTTTCTTTTGAAATTTATATGATAAAGGTTTTAAGGATATAAAAGCTTCATGATCCCATTATCCCATGAAATGTATGATTGTCTATGATAAGCTTAATTCTAATTCAATCATTATTAGTCAGTCCAACCTTTCGTGGTAATCAGATGAATTTCATATTATTTCCTCGGAATTTACTAAGCAGGCTTTAAGGATGTCCATTTTCTGTGTGCACACATTCAAATCTGTTTTGATATTTTTCCATAATTAGTGGCTTTATCCCATTCTGGTCTTTAGTTTATTATTTGATGCTGCAATACGCATCATATTCATTTACTGAAGGCATTATTGAATAGTCACTATAACAATACAGATTCTTCTCAAAGTTATTCGAAATAAGCAGAGGTAATAAATTGTTGTTTCAACTCAAAAGGGAAGACTATTTTCATATTTATTTCTGGTAAATTTTATATCTCCTGAACATGAATAAATAGATTTTATTTAGGCTCATGGCACACTCTGATTTAGAATAAATGATGAGATGATTTTGAACAAAGGCAAAATTTTGATAAAATGAAGGAAGAATTTGAAGATTCATGAGGTAAAAACTACAAAGAATTTCCTTCCTGGTATGCATTCACATGTTCATTCTCATCTATTATTAGTTTCTCTTTTCTTTAGTTTATTTTCGATTTTTGTTCTATTTTATTTGCAGGTTTTCATTTGTTTTAAAAACTTCAAGTAGGCAACAAACTCATTTCAAATTTGCAACAGGATTAGGGAAACTTAATTTGTGATTCATTAGAATTTGAGCATTTTTAACTTTTCTTTCAACCATCATAAAACCCAATTGAAATTTCCAACAATATCGTAGGATTCAACTTGATTTTCATATTGTTGATACTTTAGTGAAAATATTCGCAATAATACCATCCCGCTCATCTTCATCAATATTTTCATCACATCATCCACTTCACAACCATTTGTAGCGAAATATTTCATTGAAAGTAGCTATTAGCATTTTTGATATCAAATTGTTTATAAAAGATCTCCAATGTATTACCTCGCTCATATGTCATATCACATTTCACATATCGGGGATTTGCAGTTGAATATACTTCCATTATCATGAATTGCCGATCTCCGATAAACGACTTTACCGATATTGTGATGACCACGTAATTCTGAATTCGATATGAAATTCAAAACAAGTTTATAAAATATCGCGTCCATTTAATTGCAATAAAAGTAGGGGCATAATTTTAAAGGGTCGATATCTCGGATCCGATATGTTATTAAAATCCCATCATAAATTTATCGGGTTCACTCTTCATCGCATATTGGCATATCAAGAAGTGTTACATCATGTGCTTAAAATTGCCGATCGCCAATTAGCCACATTATTCATCGCATATCGGTATCGCAAGAATCATATTGTGTTTCATTTAGTACTTAAAGTTTAAAATTTCCGATTAGCTACGTCATCCATTGCATCGCCAATATTGGCATTTCCAACATGATTATGCTCTAATATTCCAATACGCCGATATCGCAATCACTTCATTACATTTTTATTCATGGCCATACCACTATTTTGAATCTCTAATGCATGATGTGCGATGTGTAAAGTATAAATTGCAAGATGCAATGTGCGATGTGCGATTTGCAACATGACTATCTCTGATCCTAAATATAATATTTCATTAATGATGTGATCGCTCCATCTCATAGTACATCTTCTCATCGCATGTTTTCATATCGGCAATTTGCAATTGCAACCTCCGATGCGATAACTTCCAGTGCATGCCTCTAAGCCATTAACATTTAATCAATATATGGCATAGCAACAAAGGTTAAGTCTTGCAAATTAAACTTGAAGCATGGTGAAGAAACAAGTTATGCCAATCATCTGATACGGTAATATATTATTTTAAAAGGAAAACTTGGATAACCACTATGGTAAGAAAGAAGTTAGTCATCAATTTGCAGGATATTCAAATCATTTCAATTTCTCATACATTTTAGTTTTAAATATATAATTTCATAATTTAATAAGAAATCCAAAACCTCTATATATTCATATTTAAATTTTATTATCTTGGATTTGGTCTTGATTCTGGACAATTTATAAAATCATGGAGTTTATATGAAACTTATAATATTTTGAGAAACATTCGTTACTGCAAATTCTCATTCTTATTTCTGATGCATTTCTTTTAATTTCAATTCCCTTGAGCACTAAGCATTTCATTTTTATATTTTACTGCTTGCTTTAGTTTAAATAAAATAAATAATGACTTTGGGTTATAGGATTTTGATTAGTTTGACTTCTTCATGTTTTTAATGTTAATTAAAACAAGAAGTCAGCTAGTTTGGAAAAACTGATACCTTTCAAGTAACATCAAAAGAAATTATTCAATGGTAAAATTCATATACCCACTTTCATTAATTACGATTTCGTTAATTTAGTTTCATTTTTGTTATGATGATATAAAAATCTGTTTTGCAGTTCTTCATAAAAGCTTCCAATTCTCCGCCAAATCATATTTTTGAAGTCCATACTCTTCTCCTGGCTTTATTTCAAGAAGCAGCGATAATCTTCATTGAAACAACTACACCAGGAAGTTTATGAACCTTTAGTTTGTTTATTTAAGCATTCCTTTTATTAGAAAATGATTAAGATGATGCTTTGAAACAAGAAGATTGATATCAGACAGAAAGTTTTCATTTTGGCTGAATTTTATCGTCACTGCTATCCAAAAAGCCTAAAACACTTACAACCCTGTAAGGTATGATTTTGTCTAAATCTCGACATAAGAAGGAATGATTACGTGATTATTTTATTTTTCTTCATATTGTTGAGACATTGATATAAACATTCTTGTTTGAGTTTATCTTTCGAAACTTGGATTTTCCTTTCCACTTTTAAAATTTGTTCATTTTATTTTTGTTTGTTGATTTCTTTTTCACTTTGGCTTAAGAATTATTTTCCTTTGGTTTTCAGTTTTGATTTTGGTGAGTTTGCCATGATTTATATGGAAGGCCTACTTGTTACTTAACAATGGTTGGTATGCATGGGGAAAAATTGTTAATAGTCACCAATTAGCTTTTTCTTTAAAATCTCTTAGTAAAGTTTGATTTTCTTATTATAAACGTAGACATACTTAAGGAAGAGATTATCAATCAAGAGAAGTTGGCAAAGTATCGTAAAATCTGGAGAAATTTGTTTTTCATCAAAATGGTAATCATTTTGAGATTTCAATATTTTATTAAAATCTTTCAAAGTTCTATTATCAGTCAAGAAAAGTTATTTATAACCAAGTAAAGACACTTTACAGTAAAGCACCTTTAACTCTGAAATTGCCATTTTTAACTGTTAAGAAGTCAATGATTCTCCCTGTCCCAAAGAGTCTTATTTTTCTAGAGTATAATCTAGAGATATATTAAAACTTAAAAGGTAAGAGTTCTCATCATGAGCCTGCTTACCATGATCATAGGGGAAAAATAGGTTGACATTATCAACACTGCTAAACAAATCAATGTAATGGCTTATAATTGCAAACAATTATAAGACAAGGGGTCTCATCACGAGCCAACTTGTTTAGTCCAATAATAACTAGTGAATGGCATTGTCAACTATCTGGCTACCAAACCAGGACAATGGCTTTTAAAAATTTAAAAAAAAAAAAATCAAAGAAAATAAACGTATATAAATGGATTTATCTCTAGATCAATAATTCTTAAATAGATGGGACTCTGAATCATTATGATTAAAAGGTAACCCTCTCAAGACTATAGATGTTTGCTGGCAGCAGTGGCTCTACCCGTGACAAATGAGTATATTTTAAAAGCTAAGCTGTAAAGTGCCCCTGCTTTATCTCTACAACTAATTAAGAATTGATATAGAGTTTTGAAATATTTTAATTTACGAGAAATTTTAAGAAAAATTACAGTTAGATGATTTTGGCTTTTATTCAGATTAATGAACCTAGTCGAACATTTCAAACATAATTCTCTCTTCTTTAATTATTTTTACTTTAATTTTAGAAAAATCTCATTCATATCAAACAGAGATAACTTGTTCTTCTCCCATGCATATGATGTAATGATGTAATGATGTTATAATGTTGTCTGGTGAATTCAATGTAAATGATGTAATTCCACTATCATAAGAAAAGAACAATATAGCCCTAAAAGAAAACTATCATCGTATCTAAGTATGGTTGAACAAAATTCAAAGACATCACCCTTATGAAGACATTCGGTTATGAAAGAAAGCCACGATTTGAAGCTAACCATAGGAAACTTCGAGGAGCTATGGTTTGGTAAAGAACATGAGGTTAGGGTTCAGAAAACACCCCTCAATCATGCATAGAAGAAGGACCTATATATTATTAGCTCACTAAGATCAGAACTCATGTCAATATATTAATTTTTCCTATATTCGTATGGTTGGAATGTAGAATTTTTTGTTGTAACCACACTCTTTATAGGGTGATCCATGGTGATAGAAAGCTTCAATCAGACATATGGTCATTAGATCTATGTGATTGTGAACTAACGTTTTGTTAAGAATTGACTCCTGACTTTGCCCATTCATTGCAGATTGGAAACCCTCACCTAAATCTCATATGTCTATTATGCTTATCTCTCAGACATTAATTGCGTAGGTTTTGCTAGATAGTATCTTGAACAATCAATGTAACTCTAGATGGACTAGTCTCAGCTAGGCCTAGCTACTCATTGAAAATAATGAAGGTAAAACTAGCATATAGATGACAGATAATAGTGACTCTTGGAACCTCGATCAAGAAGGAGATAATCACTTTCTTCAATCCTTTTTAAAGATAAGTGCTTCCTAAAACCTTTATTATCTCTTCATAACACTATTTGCATTTTGACTTATCATTTACATTATTGTTTATCCTTCCTACATGTTTGATTATTCACTTCTAACTTCCTGATGAAGATATAGTAAGCATATCCTTCTTGAAGATCATTTGGATGTCAAATAATGTAGAAAGAGAAAAGTTGATGTAGGAAAGGAAAACTAGTACAAGAAGAGAATAAAATCTAGTGCTGGAAGAAGTTGGTGGTAGCTAATCTGCCAAAAACAAATTATATATTGCTAAACATATCCCAATGTTACACAGTGTGAATAGTATATTGTATTTTATATAAGCATGGAAGAAAATATGTGAGGTTATAGTAAGCAAACATGTGATACATTTAACTATTTATGCATCAGAAAAGTTAACAACTATTTATGGATGAGTAAAGTTAACAAATATAAACATACATGACGAGGAATCAAATAAGAATGCGTAGTGACATGATTAAAAAGCTTATTTATTTTGAGTATGTTATAATAGTGTAGTATCTCGATGGTCACTTAAATAAAGTGTGAAACTCTCACCTTCCTCCAGGAAATATTTCCTCAACATTATTTATGTAATATTTCGTCGTAGGCATTCCTATTTCGAACCCGGTGGATGGGGCACCGTCGAATAATTTGTTTAATTTAATTGGACAAAATTGTACGGGATGGATTTGATGGATTTGATATGGGAAGGACATTCCTGGAATATATGCTTCGCCTGAGTGGAGGATCGACGGCTGTGGCGCAAGGGAGAGCAAAGCTATGGGAAAACAATATTTTTTTTAATGCGATGAAATTTGGTTGTTGCTCGGAACCTGACACAAATTTATTTGAAATGTGCCCTATCCCTGACTAGCCGGTCTATATCCGGGTCTATTCAATTTCCTAAAAAATCCACCTAATCGTGTTTGCAGGGCCTAGGTCCGGTTCGATTCAATTTCCTAAAAAAGCCACCTTACCGTATGGGGATTCACAGGGATTTTAGGGGTAGCGATCCACTCGACCCCTTGGCGCTATTGTATTTCCCGTTCAATGTAGTTGAAATAGTTAAGCAGAAACGAAAGGCCTTCGATTCCAAAATTTCCATCTCTAATAACTCAGTTTCTGATCTAATTCCAAATTGTTTTGGCAGGCATTTTGGAGTTAGAGACAACGCTCTGTTTCTCTAGAACTATCAACGTCAAATTACTCAACGTCAATATCATCCTACCACTGGCTTTACAGCATTTTGTTCAATTCTGCCTTACACCTCTTCCTTTGAGTCCCGCAGGTTTGATACATCGCAGGCCTCCAAAGCCTTCCCGAAACTACCTTCCAGATATCCCACACGGTGGCATATCTTTAGGGCACCGTGTTAGCCATGAAGATCGAGGGATCCATCCATGGCGCAACTTCTATTTCTTTTGAACGTGGTGGGATCAAAAAGGCCCCTAGTGAAGCGGATGAATTCATTTGTGCAGTGCTGTACATCTTGAAGAAATGTATAACGAAGCATTAGAAGGGTGTTTTGGTGTTTGAAGGTAGCACAAATAAAGTTGGAAGTATTTAAGCATGTATAGCATTGGCTTTAATTTAGTTCTGTTCAGCTATATTTCTCAAGGACAAAGCCTAGGAAAAGAGTATAACAGTGGAAAGAAAGTGTAAACCCTCAAAACCGCCTGTGTGGGAAAAATGAAATGCAAGTCATTTGAGGAACAGAGCGCTATACATATTGCACATTGTCGGAGAGGTAGGGTTTCACATTGTCGGCAGGAGTATAGCACGCTCTTGCAAGTGGAAGGAAATGAATGAAAGCCATTCGAATGTAGCAAGATACAAGTGTATGGCCACGATTAAATTTGTGACCCCAAGTACAATTTTGATGATTTGAAAAATAACCATAGATGGATGTGGGTAGAACCTCGACGATAGCATGTGCCTATGGTAAGTGCTTTATTAAAATAAAAATATCTACGACCCTCAAACTATTGCCAAGAGTGATTGGTTTAATATACATATTTCCCATATATAAGATACCGACCTAAAATAAATAGCAATATAGTAAGGTTTTAATATAAGATACATAGTGTCGTGCCTAAGTTGAAACTTAATCATAGCCTCTTGAAGAGGAAAATTTTCATGGATTCGAAGAATAGGAACCATTCATTCATTTGATAAGAAAATTTGAGAATAGTCAAATGTTGTATGCGCTACAATTATAACCATATACATTAAAACACAAAAAGAAATATAATAAACAGCATGGCATATTACAAAATGAAAGAAAATTTTGTATTCACTATAGTGATAAGATCATTTTCTTTACTATTACTTTGACAATATTATGAAAAAAAAGTGAGCCTCTAAATTTACTTTCGATACTATATTTTTAAGGCCATTATATTTATTTTATATTTTATTTAAAATATATTAATAGATTACATTTTTTATTGAGAATTTATTTTAATATATTTTTTAAGAATTCTAAATTTATTAAATATTTATAGAAATGAAATTTTATGTGTGGCATTATATTATCATTCATGTTATTATCTATATAAATAGTTTATATGTGCATTATATTGATTTTTCATATGGAATTAGTTATTATTAGTCAAAAAAAAATATTGCTTATTTAATATTTACATACTTGCATTATAGTAAAATTTGAAAATAAAAATTAACTACAAATATCAACTTATTAATAATTTAAGGAAAAATTATAAATAATTATATTAGTTTAATAAGTTTTTAATATCGATGAGAATATATGTCATAAAATCAAATTTGTTAATAATATAAGAAAATATTCCAATATACTAAGAATTTGTATATGTGTATAGAAAATAAGTCCTAAATCCATTTTTTTAAATAAAACTTATGTTAATAAAAAGACAAAAAATCTTCCATATTTTTTCCAAAATTACACAACATAATTATATTTCTTAGGGTTTAGGAAGAAAATAAAATTTGAAAGCCCAACCATCCTAAATATATATATAAAAGACCATTGAGATGAGGGAGAGTTGAAGTTAAACCAAGCAAGACACAATCATATAGAATTCAACATAGATTGGTTGCATTTAGATAAAGTGAAGAAGAAAATACCTAATAAAAAATACATTATGAAGACAATAAAACAAATAGTTATGTTTTTAATCTCTAGAACTCTTTATTTCTAGGGAGAATTGAAGTTAAACCAAGCAAGACACAAACATAAACATATAGGATTCAAAATAGATTTGTTGTGTTTTGATAAGGTGAAGAAGAAAATACATAATAAAAAATATGTTATCAAGATAAAACAAATGGTTGCGTTTTTAATTTTTGTAACTCTCTATTTCTAGAGGTCATCTTATCATCAATAATTTTCCATCAATAGCATTGTAATATGAATATATGTTTCACATTAACTTAAATCCAAAATAGTGCCATTATTTTTATATTTTTCCTAGTATTAGTTTTAGATATAATCCCATTATTATTATTATGTTCATGATTCTTTCCATTAATTCTTTTTTATGTAATTAAATTAAATTTTATAATTTTGGTTACAAAAATATTTAGTGTATAAGGAATAGAAAGTACATTTTTCCATCTAAATTAATTTTGCAAGTCAATATGTGGTTTGATTACACAAATGGGTTTTAAGCATTCCACTCTTGTATCATTCCAAGTTCTAGAGAGTATGAGAACACTAAAAGCCATTAGGGACTTCTCATCCAAGAATATGGAAATCGAGATCCAGAAACCAAATTTACTCAATTGGGGTGGAGCATTGTTGCATTGACTCACATGGTAACATAATTGCTTGTAAAGAAGGATAAAGAATGAGACTTAACAAAGGGTAAGCATGCCACACAAATTAGGTGTTTCAAATTGGGGATGTTGGTAGGCCCAAATTTCATGTGTCTACCTCGCCAATTGTCATCACTACACCATTACTATTTAGTCATGATAAGCATAGGGCTCCAAGTATAGACATGTAAAGGAATAATGAGGAGGAGTGTCTTTTTTATATGGTTTATAATATTAATCATAGGGTTTCATATAAATACTTTTGGTTTATAATAATTGTCAACCATGGTCATCCATAAAATATAATAATAGTCAACCATAGGGTCTATGATATTTATCTTAGGGTTTATATACCTTGGGTTTATAATATTTATCGCTTGGGTTTAATATTATTCCCTTGGGTTCATAATTCCTTGGGGTTCTGATATTAATCCCTTGGGATTATTATTCCCCTTTGTAAATTATAATATAAATCCCTTTTGTTTATTAATCTAAGGGTTCATATTCCAGGGATTTCAATATTATTCCATTGGTTTTGTCTTGGTCGAGCATGGCCTGACATTGACCATGATCAACCATGTTTATTTAAGGATTTATAACATTTATCTTAGGGTTTACATACCTTGGGTTGATAATATCAATCTTGGTCAACCATGTTTTATAAAATTGATCATTGTCAACCATGGTCCAACATCGCACTTTGACAAAGATTGTCTCAATATGAAAACCAACCTTGGTCAAGCATTTTCCAATGTCACATTGTGACAAAGATTGTCTCAATATGAAAATTAATCATTGTTCAACATGGTCAACCATGTCCAACCATGGTTAAGGGTTGATATTCCCAGGGTTTAATATTATTCCCTTGGGTTTATAATCCCCTCGAGTTTTAGTATTAATCCCTTGGGTTTATTATTCCCTTGGGTTTATAATATCATTCATGTTCAACAATGGAAAATCATGGTCAACCATGTTTTATGAAATCAATCATGGTCAGCCATGGTCAATCCTGGTCAGCCAATATGGTCCAGTGTCACATTTTGACAAAAAATGTCTCAATATGAAAATCAACCATGGTACAACATTAAATTGTGACAAATACTGTCTCAATATGAAAATCAATATTTGCCAAGCATTGTCAGCCATGCTCCAACATTTCATTGTAATAAGGATTATGTCAATATGAAAATCAACCATGGTCAACCATGTTTATTTCAGGTTTTATAATATATATCTTAGGATACATACCTTGGGCTTATATTAATCCTTTAGGTTTAATATTATTCCATTGGGTTCATAATCCCTTGGGTTTTTAGTATTAATATGCTCAATTTTTTATTCTTTAGTTTTATAATATCAATTTGTCACATTTATTTATCTAAGGGTTCATATTCCTAGGGTGTAATATTATTTATATTGTTTATATTATTAATCCTTGGGTTTAATATAAATCCCTTGGGTGTATAATCATGGCCAAGCATGGTCAAATATGGTCCAACATCACATTGTGACAAACATTTTCTCAATATGAAAATCAAGCATGGTCCAATGTCGCATTTCAACGAATATTATCTTGATATGAAAAGTAAATCATGGTCAACCATGGTTAGCCATGGTCCAAAATTGAATTGTGACATAGATTGTCTCAATATGCAATTCAATCATGGTTAACTATGGTCAAACATGGTCAACCATGTCTATTTTAGGCTTTATAATATTTGACTTAGGGTTTATATACCTTCACTTTATAATTAATACCTTCGGTTTAATATTATTCACTTACGTTTATAATACCTTGGGGTTTTAGAATTAATCCCTTGGGTTTATTATTCCCTTGGGTTAATAACATCAACCCCTTAGGTTTATTGATCTAAGGGTTCATATTCCTAGGGTATAGCATTATTCATAGGGTTTATAATATTAATCGTAGGGTTTAATATAAATCCCTTGGATTTATAATCATGGTCAACTGTGGTCCAATGTCACATTATCACAAATATGGTCTCAATATGAAAATTAACCATGGTCAACCATGGGCCAGCATTGTAGGCTTTATAATATTAATCCTTAGCTTTAATATAAATCACTATGGTTTATAATCATGGTCAACCATGGTCTATCATCTCATTGTGACACATATTTTCTCAATATGAAAATAAACCATGGTCCAACATTGAGCTTTGACAATGATTGTCTCCATATGAAATTAAATCATGGTGACCCATGGTCTAGTGTCGCATTGTAACAAATATTGTCTCAGTATGAAAATCAACCATAGTAAACCATGGTCAGCCATGTTCATTTTAGGATTTATAAAATTTATCTTAGGGTTTATATACCTTGGGTTTCTAATATTAAATCCTTGGGTTTAATGTTATTACCTTGGGCTTATAATCCATTCGGTTTATTATTCCCTTAGGTTTATAGTAACAATCCTTAAGTTTATTAATCTAATTGTTCATATTAGTAGGATATAATATTATTCATAGTATTTATAATATTAATCCTTTGTTTTAATATAGATCACTTGGGTTTATAATTGTGGTCAACCATTGTCAACCATGGTCCAATGTCACATTGTGACAATGATTTTCTTAATATCAAAACCAACCATGGTGAGCAATGGCCAACCTTGTTTATTCAAGAGTTTATAATATTTATCTTTGGTTTTATATACCTTAGGTTTATATTATTCTCTTGGATTTAATATTATTCCCTTGGGTTTATAATCCCTTTGGGTTTTATCATTAATCCATTGGGTTTATAATATCAATCATGGTCAACGATAGTCAATCATGGTCAACCATGATCAATCATGTTTGACCAAGGTCAACCATGTTTTATTATAAAACATGGTCAACCATCATACTCAACCACAATCAATCATGGTCCAATGTTGCATTGTGACAAATATTACCTCAATATGAAAATCAACCATGGTCCAATGTCGAATTGTGACAAAGATTGCCTCAATATGAATATCAATAATGGTCATGCATGGTCAACCGTGGTCCAATGTCGCATTATGACAAGGATTTTCTTAACATGGAGATCAACCATGGCCAACCATATTTATTTTAGGGTTTATAATATTTATCTTAAGGTTTATATACCTTGGATTTAATATTATTCCCTTGGGTTTATAATCCATTGGATTTTTAGTATTAATCACTCGGGTTTATTATTCTCTTGGGTTTATAATATTAATCTTGGTCAACCATGATCAATCATGGTCAACCACAATCAATCATGGTCGATCATGGTCGATCATGGCCAACCATGGTCAATCATGGTTGACCATGGTCAAGCATGTTTTATAAAATCAATCATGGTCAACCATGGTCCAACATTGCATTGTGACAAAGATTGTCTCAATGTGAAATCTAACCATGGTCAAGTATGGTCCAATGTCGCATTATGAAAAATATTGTCTTGATACAAAAATCAAACATGTTTCAACATGGTCAACCGTAGTCCAACCATGGTTAAGGGTTCATATTCCTAGGGTTTAATAGTATTCCCTTTGTTTTAATATTATTCTCTTGGGTTTATAATCTTTTGGATTTTTAGTATTAATCCCTTGGGTTTATTATTCCATTGTGTTTATAATATCAATCATGTTCAATGATGGAGAATAATGGTCAACCATGGTCAATCATGGTCAACCAATATGGTCCAACGTCGCATTTTGAGAAAAAATTTCTCAACATGAAAGTCAACCACGGTCCAACATTAAATTGTGATAATGATTGTCTTGGTATGAAAATCAATCTTTGTCAAGCATAGTCAAGCATGATCCAACGTTTCATTGTGATAAGGATTGTCTCAATATGAAAATCAATCATGGTCAACCGCGTTTATTTGAGGGTTTAAAATATTAATCCCATTAGTTTAATATTATTCCATTGGGTTCATAACCCTTTGGGGTTTTAGTTTTAATCCCTTGGTTTTATAATATTAATTCGTTGGGTTTATTAATTCATTGGGTTTAATATTATTACCTTCGTTTTATAATTCTTTCAATTTATAATATTAATCCCTTGCATTTATAATCTTATATTGTTTGATATTAATCTTAGCTTTGATATAGTAATGTTAGGGATTATAATATTAATCTTAGGGTTTAATATTAATTCCTTAGGTTTCTAATGCCTTGCATTTATAATAGTAATCTTAGGATTTATATTGCTAGGGTTTAATAGTAATCCCTTGGGTTTATAATAATCATCCCTCAGGTTTATAATGTGAGTATTATGTTGCGTTTATTAATACATAGGGAACTTATAATATTATTAATCGATTTTGTTTATAATATTAATAATTTCGTGGGTTTATAATATTAATAATCTCTTGGGTTTATAATATTAATCCTTCATATGTTTAATAATATATTGAGGTTTAAAATATTAGATTTTTTAATATTAATATATATTAATGTTAGGGTTTAATATAATTTTTTAGGTTTATAATCATCTAAGTTTACATTATTAGTAATATTTTGGGTTATTAATCCTCTAGGTTTAGAAAATCAATAAATTCCATTGATTTTATAGTATTAATCCCAAGATCCTGTAATAATATCCCTTAAATTTAAATATTAATTAGATATAATAATATATTCCATATCTAAATTAAATATTTATTAATACAATATTTTCTAAATATATAATTAATATATATTATTATTAATAATTAAAAATTTATAATTAAAACTTACCATAATTAAAATTTAATATTATAATTTATAATATTAAATGTATTAAGTTAAACCTATAACATATATCAACAACATTTATTCATGTTATACCAACAACGTTTATTCATGTGATTATTACTAGTTTCTGTAACTTTTATAAAAAAAATTTATAAAAATTAAATAAATAAAACAATGTACCAACACCAACTCTGATCTATCGTAATCGATCAATGGTAAAGATGAAGCCAATCACGATGATGAGGAACGCACGTGGACTCTCAGAATATCTCCATATATACTACCTTACCCTCCAATATAGTAGTTCGCCGTTTAGATGAGAAAAGGAAATACCGAAGAGAGTTTAGCTGGTTGTGTTCGTAAAAGAGAAGAGGTGTTTTTTTGTAGATGATTTATGAATAATAAATAAGCAGTGTATTTATTAAGAACGAGCTGGAGAGTAAGTGCGTTAATAATGGTAATAAAAAGCAATAAGAAAGAGAGGGTATGGGTGAGTGCATTGTTTACAACCTATCAGATTTTTATAATTTCAAATAAACTAAATAGGAGGGATGATCTATATTTTCACATTATAGTATGTGAATTAGTTAGTATTCTAAATGTACTCAAAACATAATGAAAGAGAATGAAAGGAACTTGGAACGTATTAATTATTTAATACTCAAAATGTATTTAAAACAGAATGAATAAAGCTGGGAACATATTAGAACTACAAAATTAGAAGGAAGAACTTTTTTTATATTGAATTTAGATGGAATACTTGAGGTAAATATTTCTTTGGAGGGAATTTATTTTATAACATACTAATTAAGTGTCATGAACCATAACTAATCTTCGTAGAGGCATTTATCCAACAATTTATTTCTCCGTAACCAAAGTTAATTGATTCTCTTAGTGTTCAAACGATTGTCAATCCAGGGTTTTTTTAATAGCTTCTAGTTGAATTGCTTGAGTTCAAACGATTATCAATCCAGGGTTGTTTCTATAGCTTCTACTTGAATTGCTTGATATAATGCGGTTGGTAGAACAATAAATTTAAATAGTTGTTGGATCTTTCAAATATTTACCAACTTTCACAAAAGATCACGACAGATGTTGATGGATCGTACAGAAATGGTTGATGATCTTTCCACATAGGTATATGTCTTTTATTCACTTATCCACTTACCCTGGACATTGTAGTGTGGTGATGCTCACAAATTCCATGATTTGAAAAATAAATAATAAATTTATCCACTTATCTTGGACATTTCAGCGTGGTAATGCTCACAAATTGCATGAATTGAAAAGTAAATAATAGTTTATTATTGGGTTTAGAAAGGCTCCATGTGCTTAATAATAATACAAATCTAAGGCCTTACATATATTCATATGAAAATAAAAAGAGAAAGTCTCTCGTTGGTAGATCAGTAAATTTGAATAGCTGTTGATATTTCAAATATTCACCAACTTTGACAAAACTAGATCGCGACCAATGTTGATGGATCGTAGAGAAATTGTTGATGATCTTTCCACATAGATATATGTCTTTTATTCACTTACCCACTTATCTTGGACATTGTAGTGTGGTGATGCTCACATATTGCATGATTTGAAAAATAAATAATAGAGTTTATTCTTGTGTTTAGAAAGCTTTCATGTGCTTAATAATAATACAAATGTAAGGCCTTACATATATTCATTGAAACTAAAAAGAGAAAGTCTCTATGGCATGTTTGAAGCCAGGGACTTTTCTTTGACGAACTTTTTATTAAATCCTCTCTAGTGTCATGCATTTTCCAATACAAAATGAGAGGACCTACTTCCAAAGAGTTCTCATATTATGCTTAAGAGAGGATGCTTCGAAAATAATGTGGTTCCATTCGTCAAAAGATATATTAATAACAAGTGTCAACATAATATAAATGGAATGACAAATCTCTAAGTTATTTGATACTTACTTAATGATTGTTTTTTTTGTATTTTATGAATCCGTAAGGGTTGAAAAACACAACCTCGATCTCTGGCCATTACATATGCATGTAACTGTAATATATGAGTCTCCAATTTTTGAAAAGAATATATGAATTACAAAAATCAAAATACTATGGGAAGAACCCTTAATACATCTTCCTTATTTTGAAACATTTGAACTGTGTCTACATAATTGAAAAGAATATATCAATTACCATAATCAAAATACTATGTGAAGAACCTGCAATACATATTCGTTATTTTGAAGCATTTGAATTGTGTCTACATAATTGAATGACTAGAAGAATGTATGCCATTGGCATAGAGAGCTGAAACAAAGTCACATGTGCCTCTACAATATCTAGGATCCCCAAACGTAAACTACGAGCTACACTGAACACGAGTACTAGTTTCATAATCTTTTATTATGGAATATTGTTGTACACTTAACGCGAGTACTAGTTTCATAATCGTTTATTATGGAATATTGTTGTACAAATGAATATAATAGTTGCCATTATTGACCTTAGATATTGACATATTTACCTAACTTTTAATAACCCAAACAAATGAATTTCTCCTCTTCTTATTCAATAGACATGTTGAACTAATATTTCTTTGATGTTCAATCACAAAACACTTTGAAAATTCATGAATTTGTTTCTTCTAAAACCCTTTTCACTATTTATAATACCCCTTTGCCTACTTATAGCGTAGTTTGATCATAGTTTTGAAATACATTAATTTTAAAAAAGGCATACAAAAAGTGTAAATAGTAATAATACAGCACAGCACATAGGAAATAAAAAGGAAAAAAATAAATAAAATATAAACATTATATTTTATCAAACATTCCTTTCTCCATCATTAAACGTAGCTTAGT
>APFE030485736.1:109412-120395 GCA_000404065.3 Pinus taeda
TAACTAACTTCCTTGAAATTATAAAAATGATTTTATGACTTTGATACCTAAGTCAAAATTAGCCGTTGGTAAATTCGCTGTTGGAGGCCCTAGTATTTAACATGCAAAGCTGGATCTGTTTCTTCAACTTGTTCTGATGATGAACCATACTGGTTGGTTCGAAACTCGTAGACAATGATTTTCTGAATGTGATTTACGCCGAAATTTCTTCTTACAATTGTTATAGATCATAGAAGCCTCAATTCAACCATTGCTTTATAGAATAATGATCGAGGAACAATTTTATGTGTTAATAGTAATTTATTTCTTTGCGTACAATCTCTACAACTAGCGCTGCGCCACGGTAACTCCAAGTATAATGGAATCAATGTTTCCCTATTTAATTCCACAATGACATCTCTTCCTATGTTATACCACTAAACCATTCCTTTTTGGATGAAGATTTTATGACGTTGTGCTCTTTTGCAGGGAGAGAAAGTCTAGAGATGTCCCTTCTTGGACAATTCATTTTGTGAGTGTGACAATTATGCATGTACCCCTTTTTTTTCAAGTTTCTCTCTACATCTCATACTAGCATTTTTGTATAATCAACCAATTAGTGAACTTCGGTTTAGGTATGAAGATATGAGGTAAGGACTGAGATAGGTATGACATATGTTGCCTCTGTTCAATAGACAATTTATTAAAATTACCAAGTTTTAAATATACTTACCCTATTTTACCGAGTTTCTATAGGTAAATTTGTGTGTAAGAACAACTTAGTTTTCTTTTCCTTTCGTGCACTAAGCAAATATTTAAAAGTGGTTTATTACTCTCCATTAATATTTCTCTTAGGTTGGTTCTTTATATTCCTTCGAACTTGACTCCTGGTTCATGTCTCATTATGAACTGCGTCAATTGGAAGGACATCTGAGTAAGGCAGAGGTTACCTAAGCAACCTAGCTTCTGCTCAATGAATTTAGTTTGGGACTTCGGTTATTGGTTGTGATTCGTGTAGTCTAAATACTTTTAGTCTAGTCATCTACTCATCTGTGGTTTTCAGTATACATGTATTTTTTCTTTTACTACTCTGATGATACGGGATGGTCTCCCGATTGTATTGTTAGCTCAGTTAAAAGGACCCATCCTTAAATTTCTGAATCTCTAATATTTGTGCGGACTCAGATTACTGAGTATAATGAAAATTTATTGATTTAATGTGTTTCTTCAATGCCCCTTTTTCATATGGATTTTAGTTGTGATTCTTTCTTTTCAACTAAATTAATATATTCGCGTAAGTATCTTATGGTTGATGAATATATTCACCTTGGTGTTCCGTATGATGAAATTTTGTAGAAAAACCAATTTGGACTTCAAGCATAAATCTGATTAAATGATTAACATCTATTTTTCGTGTTCTAGCTGTCAGTTACACTACTGCATCATTAGAGATTTCCATCCTAATGTTAATTTTTAGTCGCAAGGTAATTTTTGTAGAATTTGTCATAGTGGTTTTTTGCTTCCTCTTGTTATCTCCTCTGCAATAACCCTCAGATTTTATGTTGTAATAGCAACCAAAATAGTAACATAACCCAACAAATAAGAAATTATTTTTGATGATGTTCTTAATATTGGAGGCATACCCCCGGATGCGGGTGACAGCCGAACTCGGGAGGACGAGCCACATGGCTCCCATGTGACGCACCATGCGACGAACCATGCAGTTTAATTCCCCTGGCTCATCTGCCGTCAAAACGTTAATTAGGCGGGGTGGTAGCTCAGGGCATTCATTGGCGGCATGGTTGACAGGATGGCGAAGCTTGGAGGGCGTTCCGAACACTGGAGTGGTATTATATACCTAGCCGGGGACTGCATCAAGCCATTGTTCCACGAATTTAACTGTAAGACTGGAGTTTGGAGGCCGAGAGCTCCGCTGTGGGGGAAAGCCTGGCGCTGGTCGAGGCGCTTGCCATCACAGGTTGCCCTCACGATCGGCTCTCAGCACCTGGTTAGTGCCACAGTTCGCAGAGGATCAATCTCAGAAGTTCGGAAGGCGAACTCTGAGGAAGGAAGGGTGCGGTCTGAGGCACACCAAAACCATTTGCAGGGGGCGGACAAACCGTCCATGGCCAGGCTTCGCAACAGGCAGCCCTGTCGGAGGGGGTCAGGTCGGGGCTCGAGTAGGGGTCGTGGACGAGGAGGTGCAGATAGGGAGCACCACCATTGTTGCTGTCGCTTCTGTCATCGTCGAGCCGGGGTCGCGCCTCTTCTTGCTGAGCAATATGTGGAAGTCAGCGGGGCGAACGTGGAGGGGCCAGCCCTCCCGGCATTTGGTTCAGTGGTCTTCACCCTGGGGAAGGCGGGAGATACTCATGGAGTTAGGGCGCACGTCTCGGTGCTCTTCACGCAAATCCCTGAAGCGAAGGGCGAGGGGACACCTCCACGAGGGGAAGCGCCTCCCCCGGACAACCCTGGTCATGAACAATCCTTGCCACCTCCATCAAACGAGGCCACGACCTCAGGGAAGGCGGTCATGGTCGACCCCTCCACCTCCCAGTCAGCGAGGGTTCCAGATGCTGCCAAGTGGACAGCCATGTGGGAGGGTATTCCTGAAGGGCAAGGATGGTGCACAATTGAGGAAGAGAAGCCCCCCGGGGAAGTATAACCCTCCGCTGCAAGCTCCAGACACGGCCACCCTCTCCCAATTCAGGGCCAGTCATCTGTTTAATGTTGTTTTTTATAGTTCGGGTCACATCCCGTTCTGGTTTCATGTAATTTCTGATAAATGTCTAGTTTGTAGCGTCATGGTAAATGTCTGTGAGTCGGTTATTAGCGATCTCAATTAGGCCAGAGAAGACAGCCCCTGCGTGGGCAGGATCCGTTTTGGGCCTCAGTCCAGTCATTTTGTCATTTTGGGACCAGTTTAGTGCCTCTGAAGGCCGCTCAGAGGATTTCTTGATGAATGCCTCCCCTGCGTGGGAGATTTTGGATCGGTCTGTTTTATCCATGGCATCTCAGATGGCCATGGAATTGATGATAAGTCCAGCTACTATGCATGTAATTTCACACCTGTACATATAATAGAAATTTAGACTTTTTACCGGGAAAAAAAAAATATTGGAGGCATACGCCTTCTAGAGATTTTATTTCTCTTTGTCGAGTTTAAAAGTTTTGATTGCCGGCAACTAAGTAAATTATAAAGGATATAATACATCTGGTTTGTTTCTTCTTGTTTTTCGTTTACCCGATTAGCATATAGTTGGTGTGGTTATATGACGAACATGAAATTCTCCTACAGGCATCAAAGCTCCCCAATTTTTTTTGTTATCCAACTTGGAATATAATATTTTCATCTTCTGAACCAAGAATATACTTGTTAGTTTCTCTACTGGAATATGACGTCACTGATTTGGGATTAAAAGTGTAGTTTTTTCAACTTCGATTCTGAATTAAACCAACGGACCTAATCACGAGTAGTTCTAAGGTTTCTTTACTAACAGAGTCCATAGTATTTTCTATCCACTGCTATGTGGGTTTTGAAGAAGAATTATCTTATTTATCATTCTACCTATAAGAACAGTTTGCTCAACTGCAAACTATTTTCCTTGACTCTCATTAAATTCAGGCCTTTAATGTACGAGAACATTTTCCCTCTAATGGATGCTATAATCCAACCGGACTCCATTGTCAAACCCTTATATGCAGGTTTGTGAGATATTACGATTAGTTACGATATTAATTCTACTCTATCGGTTAATAATAAATTGAAATACCAATAAAACTAACATATTTGAAAGCTTAATAATCTCATGATCAGCCAACAAATTCTTACGAGAGATTTATGCCCTACTATCTACGTGCTTGTCAAATTTCAGTCGGTAATTTCCTTTTTAAAGGGTATTTCGTTTAGCCCAGTTTTATAAGCCTTATTTAGCCAAATCCACCACATCAAAACTCACCCGCAGTTACATCTATTTTTTTCCAACTTGCTCTTAATGAAAACCACCCACTCACAACTATCTTCTTACCATCATCTATGTACACAAGAACTGTAAGGGATGAAGTGTGCATATAGCCAATGCTACAAAAATGTATTTATAATTAACAAAATTTATTCTTGAAATCTTCATATGCATCAACAATATAATTCTATTAAGCATAAATAACTCTATAACTAATGAATTCTTTTTCATGGACAGTATACATAGCAGCCCTAAAACACCAAAATGATTTCCTACATATCTTATTAGCATACCAAATTTAAGATTACGTACCTTACCATGTATCATAAAAGTAAGCAAGAGCAATAGTCTCACAAGATTTACTGAGAGAGACACCCTTGGGAACCTAACACCTTCACCACCCAACCTAGAATTGGTTTTTCACCCCGATTCTCTTTTCCTGGAATCAACTACCTCATTGATCTCATTCTCATGTATTAAAATATGTGTCTTTCCTTATAAGGTTTATTTTTAGCGACATCCCACTTTTGTGGATATTCTTATCCACTTGCCTAGAGTTTTCCATAAAATCCTACCTTTTTCTCCCATGGTTCTTTTGGGCTTTTCTAAGCTTAAAATCTTTCCCCAACTAAGCAGCTTAATCGATCTTTCTCTCCCATCCATTAACCTTATATAGAATTTCATTCTAGATTTATTCTCATGAATAATTATCCAATCTCATTTACCCATGAAATTTTTTTCTTTTATTTTGGAAAGAATCTCATACCTAGGTTTCTCATTCCCAAGCATTTAAATTCCCTTTATCTATTTGGTAGTAAAATATTTACTCACATTTTTACCCCAGGCCTATCTTTTCTGCTATAAATCGGTATGAATGTTTCCCAACATGATAGCAGCAGTGGGGTATTTCATAGAAGGAGATAAAGGTTAAAATGAGGAAGAATCTGGTAATGCCTCAGATCATGGGGAAAATGAGAAACATAAAATAGAATTGCAAGGTGAATTCAAGAAAATTAAACCACCAACATTTGACGGAGAATTAGAAGAAGTTGATGAATCTTGGCTAATCAATATAAATAAATATTTTCATAATTATGAGTATGATGATAATTTGAAGGCAATTAGCAATCTATCATCTTTAGAGAAAATCTACCCTATGGTCGGAATAGGCAAAGTTTTTGATGTAATTGATGAGCAAGGAATGAATTAGGGAGATTTTTAGAGGTATTTTAATGAAAAGTATTTGACTAAGTGCTTCTATGATGATAAGGTAAAGGAATTCCACAACCTATGACTACAAAAACATTCTATAGATGAATTTGTGACTAAATTCATATCCTTACTAAGATACATGACTTATGTACATGAGGAAGAGGCTAAAGTGCAACGTTTTATGAGAAACCTACTAGTGCTTATCAAGGAACACTTGGAATCCAATAATCTTAGGAGTATGAAGAAGGCCATTTGGAAGCCATGAATATTCTATCAGCAAATGAATCAGAAAGGTGAAGGAAGTAAGAGTTAGTTAAGTAAGAAGGGACAAAAAAATTCCTAGAGCACTAAAAATGAAAAAATCAGAAACACCATAAATCTACACACAAACCAACAAAATAGGGCTCCTAGGAAAAATTGGTAATGTAAACCAAAGGCTAGTCTACCAAAAATACCTCCATTATAGTGTTGGGTTTGCGGGGAGCCTCATTATTACAAAAAATTCACCCACCACTCCATAATAGAGAAAACTGCTAATATTCAAGAGGCTTTTACTATTAGCGAGGTGGCTAGGAGCATAGCCAAAATCAATGGTTCCTTGGAAGATCACCAAGTAGAATACCAACCTACTAGTATAAAGTTTGGAGGTGTGTTATTCAAACCATGTTGTATCTACTTTAATTGATCTAGGGGGAGAATAATTTATATCAGTCTCAAGCTAATAGAAATATGTCATTTATATGCTCAATTTTAAAAATCTTGAGTTGGTATAGTTGGCCACTGGGAAAAATAAGGGTGTCAACTAAAGTAAAAATTTGTCCCATTGATTTAGGAGGCCAACACTTCAGTGTAAACTTGAATTTTCTGCACCTAAAGGCTTATCATATCCTAATGGGTATGGACTGGTTAGAAGGAAATTGGTCCTTGTTAAGCTGCAAGGACAAAACCATTAGCTATCCTACTAACGAGGGTGTCAGAGAAGAAATTTAAGGGGTAAAAAGATCTGTAAACTTGCCACCAATCAAAACTTCTTAGCTAGGAAAATTTATTACAAAGGGCAGCCATATTTCTTTTTTCTAGTAGGATATACCAACTCCAAATTTAAAATCATGTGGTTCAAGATTTTGCTGACATGTTTCCGAAAGCAATTCTGGGGCTACCACCTAAACGTGATATTAATTTCACCATCGCGCTAATTGTAGGAAATTCCCCTATGTCAAAATCCCCTTATCAAACGAGTGTCCCTTAATTATCTGAACTAAAGATGAAACTACAAGAACTACTCGATAAGGGGTACATTCTCCTAAGTTTATCACCTTGGGGAGACCCTATGTTAATTGGTAATAAGAATGATGGTATTATAAGACTATGAGTTGACTATAGACAACTAAACAAGGTGACCATTAAGAAAAAATATCCACTCTCGAGAATCGATGCTTTATTTGATCAAGTCAAGGGTGCTATGATATTTTGTAAGATTGATTTGCGAACACGTTATCATCGGCTAAGGATAAATGAAAAAATAAATTTCTAAAACATCTTTTAGAACTCATTATGGTCATTACGAGTTTGGGGTGTTTCCCTTTGCGCTTACCAATTCCTTGTCAATATTTATGAGTCTTATGAATAGTATTTTCCACACTTATATTGATAAATTTGTTCTAATTTTTGTTGATGACACACTTATTTATTCAATGAAATTGGAGGAACACAACAAACATCTCCAAATAGTCCTCCAAACATTGTGGGGCCGTCAATTGTATGCCAGATATAGTGAGTTTGACTTCTATAAGGCTCAAATACAATACTTAGGAAATATAATTTATGCAGAAGGAATATATATTTACCTTTAGAAAACAAAATCTATTATGGAGTGGTTTGTTCCTAATAATGTTGCTAATATTCAATATTTTATGGGCTTATCAGGATATTATCATAGTTTTATTAAGGGATTTTCTCGAATTTCTTATCCTGTAGCTTCTTTGCAAAAAAAGGAAAATATTTCAAAATGGAAAGTTGATTGTCAGCATAGGTTTGCACAATTAAATCATTCACTAGCCACAACCTTGGTGTTAAGGATTACAGACCCTAAGAAGGAGTTCATTGTCTACACAGGTGCATGTCAAGAAAGAGTGGGGGGATTATTGATGCAAGAAGGAAAAGAATTCACGTATGAATCTTAAAAATTAAAAGAACACGAGAAAAGATACTCTACCTATGAACTATATTTAACTACGATGGTACACGCCTTGAATGTATGGAGGCAATAGACCTCAAAAGGGGATGTTAGAGCCACCTACTCACTTAGTATATTTAAAAACAAGAAACCTTTGTATGTAATTTGTAACTATATTCCAATAATAAAACAAGAAAATTGTATTATTGTAGGCCACAACTGAGTCCCTGTCGAATAGAGGGAGAATAACAATAGTGGGGGTGGAAAACCCTGCTATGATATCAAATCATAAGTACATATAGACTAGAGTCAGTCGTATGGCCTAGCTGGAACAACCCAACAACCTAATGAGCAATCATTGGGTCTTGGGTAAGCCATGCAACAGTGCAGTGTTTCTGTAAGATAATGAATCCTATGGTAAAGTGAAGAAGCCATTTTCATAAAAGAAAATAATTCAATATTATACAGTCGATAACGAAAAATAAATAAATGGAGTAAATTTAAATTGGATGTGTATAATATCAATATGATTTTAATTCAATAATGAATAATATGAATTATTCTATAAATGGTAGTAATAGAGATAAAAACCTTGCATTAAATAAATAACACATTGGGTGGCACATACTAAGTCACTAGAAGGTTGTTGTTCGTAACATAGCCATGGACATACATTTCCATTAATTTTAAACCATAAGTAAAAATTGAAAATAATTGTCCTCATAAATTTGGTTCCCTAGTGCGGCAACGCACAACATTCCTACTATACCCCTTTACAACTATCAAACAGTTTCTAAGATCCACACTAAGAAAATGAGGGTTTTACTCTAAAACCCTAAGTACTATCACACAAAATATCAATGGAAGTGTCCTTTTGAAAAAAGAGTAAACAATGAAGTTAATACAGGCAGTTTTTGAGTCAAAGAGATGCATGTTGTGAATATCCAAAAGCAAAAATACAAGTAAGAAGCTCGGAACACTTGCTATGATTGCCAGATTACTCAAGGCAGGAACCACCACCTACATCAACAGAAAAGATAGAAGGAGCAATCAATTCTTTGACAAATTTGGGGAGGAAAACGAATAAAAAGAAAAAAAAAATCACCTTCATAAACGAAGGTCTTAAGGGTAACTCACCTGAAGAAACCTCTTGATGAAAAATAGAACATGTGTATTACACTATGAAGGAAAATGTGTAAGAAGGAACTTGTTAAAGAAACAAAACAAAAATATAAACTTCCAGATAATTCATCATGTAAACTTACTAGTGGATAGTTGTTGTAGAAAACAAGACAATGTTTTTAGCTATCATTGTTGGTGCACAATATCCTTGGTTCTATGTCAAAACATTATAATTAGTATGAAAGGAAAGCTCTACAATGCAAACCTAAAGAAACCAAAAAAAAATGTGCAACGAGAAAGTTAGGGTACTTAGTGTTGGGAAAATGGAGTGATTAAACCACTAGAACAAAGATTGGGGTTTTATGATGTTGTTGATCTTCTCAAGAGGAGAAAGGGTTCAAATGCACTGGAGAACTACGAAGGGAGCATGGTGGTTACCCAGAAATTACTCTCAGAGCCCATCTTTTGTTGGATCATGTGGTTTGATTCTAACAGTGAAGCTATGGCCACCTCTTAGTGGTGTAGACTAGCACCTACCAAAAAACTCTCCAAAATATCATCCTTGTGATAATTCACCCCTGGCACAGGCATAAGCTCTCGCCATAATGAAAATTAAAGTTTAATATTTTCACTACAATGAAAATATAAAACATTGGTATTACCAATAGAGTTTTTTTTTTTTTTTTTTTTTTTTTTTTTTTTTTTTTTTTTTTTTTGTAAGACTAATTCTATTATCAAAGAAGAGAAATATTTACAATGAGACCGAAGTCAGTACACTGCTCTGATACTAAGCAGAGCTTTCAGGAAAAACAAGTAAGAGGACAAAGATCAAAACCCACGCAGGGGACTGGGATGATACTCTTCTGGTACTTCATGGTAAACAAAACCATCAAAAAACACATAAAATCCACCACATAGTTTTCATAACAGACTTGCCCGGTGATTACCATAGCATATCCAAAACTGACGCTAATGCGAGCACGCTAACCATCTTGTGGTTCTTCCACAATGCGGCACCAACCCAATTTTGGCTCATCCATAGCTGGAGCAGCGTTTTGTTCAGAGGGGCCAGGGTCGACTGGCACCATCTCTTCGTCCTGAGTGCTGCAACCAGGGGAAGTTGGAACCTGCTGAGGCACCAAACCAATTCCCAAGTGAATAGAAGGAGAGGGACCAGAGACAGCCCCCGAGCCTCCTGAATGAGAGTCCGAGTCCTCCATCTGGGGAGTCTCATGGAAAACCACTGTAATGTGAGCCGTTATCTGAGGCCGATGCAGGGAACTGTTAAAAGAGAAAATAGCAGAGCCATACGAGGATGGAGGCCCACGGTGGCATCTGGATGCATGAAGCCGCCTTCTACCACTTCGAGTGTAGGGGTATCGACCAGCAAGCAAATCACTGGAGGGGGCAGGCGAATCCAAAGATGGGCTAGACGGCGCGCGCCGAGGTTGACCTCTTCGGCATCCCATTCATTGTCGAAGTCAAGCCATCTCGGAGGGAGCGCTGGAAAGGTGACGGACGGGCTGAACAACAGCAAGGCGAGTCGAGCCACACAGACGCAGGGACCAGGGGGAACATACTCATACCTTTTACCAACAGTACCACATTGAGCATAGAGTGATACCTTCTAGGGTGAAAATGAGCAACCCTTGGATTGACAGGGCCAATCTCCCTCCACCCGGTATCAAAGACAAGACCTGAGACCAAATAGTTAAGCAGAGGGACAGAGGTGATGAACACTCTACTGAAGACCCCCCCATCTAAGCTTAAGGCAAGACCAATGACCAGGTGATGACGAGCCAACACTAAAACCACCATATTGTGGTTAAAGACCCCACAGAGAAGAGAGAGGTACAGAACCCAGGCAGAGATCAAAGCAGAGGCGAGATTAGGAGCCCTGTGAGACAGCTCGAAAGGCTTCACCTTCAACATAGAAGAGAGCCTTGCTTTAAACCTTCCAGAAAAATCTCGAGAAACTCCTTCCATTACTGCAGTATTGAAGACCACCATCATCACTCACAATTTAAGCATGCGGAGGGGAGAACCGTCACAGAGGACAGGAAGAATGAACCATGGCCACCTGAATGATATCCATTATAACCTGCCTTGCGCGTATGCCATACACCTTTCCACTTGCCAATATTTAACGCAGTGTACTAAGTGGGCAGGTGTCGTGCTACCTCGCCCCACCCCAATCTTTTCACCGTAATTGCCACCTCATTCACCCACATCCGGGGTATACCAATAAAGTTAATGACAAATAAAGGAACTAATCTGCCGAAGAAAATAATCGTATAAACTAATTCTTTAAAACAATCTCAAACCATTATTAAATGGTGGTAGACGTGGAAAGTTAATTAAATAATAAAATAAAATCGGTAGTGATAAAGTGTTACATATAATAATTTATATTTCTTTTAATATGATATTTTTACTATAATTTCTTTTATTAAAAATATTATTTGTGAATTTATTAATAAAACCAACACTACAATATAACAGATTAAGTTAAATTAATTTTTTATTTATATT
>APFE030485736.1:122001-160249 GCA_000404065.3 Pinus taeda
ATCTTTGTATTTAGATTTTACAATTTTTCCATATCCTTTTCATATGCGTAAGAATTTCTGGAAAGTTAACAACAACATTTGGATGTAGTTATATATCATATCGCAAAAAAAAATCCATTTTATCTCATATTTGAGGACAATTTTTAATAGAAAATCAAATTATTTATAAAACTGAAATAATTAATCAATATTTTTTAATTAAAAAAAGATTTTTCTAATGAAAGTAAGGTAATAGCTTCCACCATTCCCACACCAACCGCTGCAATTCGGCTCACGACATCCAGCCCTCTGTAATTTCTACGCAAAGCTCTTTTGCCAATTCTCATCTCTTGTTGACTTTCTCCCTATTCCCATATACACCATGGTCCGCCATCGTATGCGCAGCTGACGTGGTAGCACACGAGGCACAAGTTCTTGTTCCCCTGCTTTGCATAGCCATGACTCTGCTTCCCCTGCCTCCTCTGGCAAAAATCCCCACCAGCATAGTTTTGCAGGTCAGTATCCAGATACAAGAAGTGGCAGAGGCAGAGCCGACCTCCATAGCTCAAGGCGTGAAGCTGCAGCTATTCGCATTGCAACCTTTCCCTGCCTTTGCATCCTGCTCCTCACACCACACAGTTTTGGTTTCGTAGCTCTTTGAACGACTCGGTTATTGTAGCCATTATCTCAATTTCCATTACAGAAGAGACCGAGTAGCATATTCCCATGGATTTTTCTACGGAGGAGGTGAACAGAGCTAGCCCGAGCAGGAACAGGGGCAACAATAGCGAGTAGGAAGCTGATGGTGGTCGGAACAAAAGGCATGGTAAAGCCATCGCTGGTAGTCGGCATGTTGAGATGAGAATCCTAAGTGACACGCAAGCCTTGGAGAGCCATCTGGATGACATGTCGGGCCCGCAGGTTGAGGCTGGCAGCATGGAGGAAGGCCATCAGGCATTAGGAAGTGGCGAGTCGGACAACCTGGATGACTAGGCATCTCCAATTGTGGAGGATCCGGCTCCAGAAGACTAAGCATTGCGTGTTGTGTCTGCTAGGTGGCATTTCTTTCTTGTTCTTGGTTCAGTTTTTATCCAGT
This sequence comes from Pinus taeda, assembly GCA_000404065.3. Classification (NCBI taxonomy): domain Eukaryota; kingdom Viridiplantae; phylum Streptophyta; class Pinopsida; order Pinales; family Pinaceae; genus Pinus; species Pinus taeda. The sequence continues at coordinate 123,077 of APFE030485736.1, forward strand.
CTTAAGTGTCCTCAGGATAATCTGTTGGTCAGCTGGTCTAGTTAGGATAAACTATTGGTTTTGGTGTTGGTTTTGGTTGGGTGGTCTAGTCAGGATAAACTATGGGTTAATTTTTGGATATATTTTGTACATATCTTTGGATTGGTTTCCCCTCTATTGGGGCAGTCACAAACAACTATCATGGATGCGTGTTGATTGAGGTTGGGTTCCTTTGTGGTCAAGAATCACTGTAATTACTTTTTTTGTATCATATTAATAGATCAACTTTACTTAGAAAAAAAAAGTTGTAGCATAAACATAATCCTTAAAATCCCAAGATTTATTAGTTAATAAGATATAAATTGAAGCATGGTATAGGAATTTGTTATTACTAATGTGATTGTGCTATTGCTTTCTATAAAAAATAAATCAACTCTTGGAATAAGTTTAGAGATCGGTTGTCTTCATAAGGCATATATTGACCTTTCTTACCATCAAAATTCCAAATTATGATAAAAAAACCCTTTAAGCTATGCATGCACCTTCGACTAGAGAATGTGTTGACAGTGTTATACCCACCAACATACAATGGATCTTCCTGATATGAAGTCCCTATAAGACCTCAAACGGTTTGGTATAGAAGTCCCATAAGGAAGTATGCCTTGGCTTCCATTTATTTAGAGGTATTCCTTTGTTGTGGCTATTAGCACAAGTGAGAAATGAACATGTACTTTTCGTTTATAAGGCAAGTATTCCTTGTGAAATGTTCAATTATAATTTGTATCAAGGTCCTTTCACTGGAAGAGAACAAAATTAAACCTTTAGAAGATAATTATTAGTAATAATATAAGGAATATACATGAACATCATTACAAAAAATCGTTAGTCTTGAAACAAAATAGTTCACACAGATGAAATGATCATGAAAACAAATACAACTCGTATTCAATGAGATGAGAACCAAAGCCACCGAAATAGTTCAATTTCTTAAACACATATTAATACCAACATATACCACAAAAATCAAAATAATAGTCTCAAAACATTCACGATATACATATCAAATTTTATTGCATCCATAGAGCTACAAATATTAGGCAAATGTCCCAAGATACATAAATGAACACTGCTAGCTCAAATAGTGGAGTGTTAAGCCACTTCTTGCTCTCCAAAATAACTATCTTCCTATCTAATTCTTGGATGGAGAAGCCAAGGGTAAAATTGATCTCTTAGAATAATAAGGCCTCTTTAATAACAAAAGGAATGACCTTTCATATCCTCATGAATTTTGAACTTCCTCGTGACTCTTAGATTTCTAATGAGAGCTTTAGAATTCTACATGGCTTTTGAACTTCTTAGCGACCTTTAGACTTCTATGTGAATTTTAGACTTCTTCCTGTGGATCTTTTGTCCATATATGACTTTTGGACTTCCCCATATTTACATTTACAATATTTTCCATGATTACATCATATTCTCCACATCATCATGTGACGACAAGTTGTCAAGTTAGCAACATTGATGAGTCGGACTAATGGTGAATTGTACACAAAGTTTCTTAATAAGTGACAACACTGACACTATGTATTCAATACTTGTGATAGATCTTGCATTGTTGTTGACATCTACCCTACATAGGGTCTTAAAAAATCTCATAGTATTCATGAGTCACTTTTATCATTAGGATCCATTTTCTTTCAATTGTTGCAACATGGTGCCTTTGTATTTAGGATGCTTCCTTGGGGAAAAATTCTTAACATATATCCTAATAGATAATTTCTATACTTCATTAAACACCTGCACATGTAGATCACTCATGGTAAGCAAACATTAGCCTAAAAGTTTCCTTTTCTATCATGCTTCGTGCAAATTTTTTATTTTTAGATCAACAATGTGCCAAGGGGAGACAAAAATTCTTTATGGGCACATAAAGCACTTGCAAGGGACAAGGATGGGCTTCATTAGTCACTGATGATGTGATGTGCATTCAAATGGAGGAAGAGGAGACCTAATGAAGGGCATAGGGTACAACAACAAGGGATTAGAGAGATGATTTTTCATTAAGGATGCACTTTTCACTTGCAAGGGGAGACAGGTAAATGAGGAGGTTGAAAGGAACAGAAATAGGCATCAGGGAGGCCTCAATTCCCACTAAGAGTTCATAGTGTACTCAATTGGGGGGCATAGGCTAAGGCTTGGTGCAAGGTGTAAAAGCAAGAAACAAGTAGGAGGAGTTGTTGGTTCGGAGTGTGTTGTACACTAAAAGAAGATAGATGGTTCATATAGGAATAGAGAATAGAAAAAAATGATAAGAATGGTCTCCTTTAAGCCTTAGGAGTGCACTATGTGCTCCTCTTGGCCTCAAGCGACCTTATTTAGTCAGAAAATTGTCTAATTCTAGAGGGATAACACATTGAAGAACCACTTGAGTTAGGAGTAAAATCAAGTGCGACAAAATTCAACTCATTAGCATAACTTATACAAGACACAAAAATAGGAAGTATATAATAGGAAGTATACATCAAAATAATAGTTTACAAACACTCAACAAGTACAACAGGCCAAGTATGTGCAATTGCAACCAAGCAATCTCGTTTTATAAACAGAAAGTGTATTATGACCCTAAAGTGAATTATTTTTAATATTGATAATGTGATGACACTTATACAGGAACATGGAAAGGGAGGGAATCTTTTTGGACTGAGTTACTGGAAAAATATTTGATGAATGTCCCCATGATGGTTGTTGGGGGGGATCTAAATTTTTCTTTGGGTAGAGCAGAAGCATGGGGCCCCTCAGCCAGGGAGGACCCCCTATCTGATTTCTTTTTACAGCTTCTTTCGGACAAAAAGCTCATCGATCCATCTCCGATAAATTTGAAGCCTACCTGGAGGAATAGACGAGCCGGGGAGGATAGGATCGCAAAAAGGTTGGATCGGTTCCTGATTTCTGAAGGCTTTCTTTCAAGAGTTCCTCTCTTCCGGCAATGGACTGACGAGATTGGGAATTCCGACCATTTCCTGATTTTTTTGGATCTTTCTTTCCCCCCTCCAAAGCCTCCCTCCCCTTTTAAATTCAATTCCTCTTGGCTTCTTGAACCATCTTTCAACACCCTCTTCTCTTCCACTTGGATCCACCCAGACAGACATTCTTCTGACAGCAAGTGTTTCTTATTTATGGAAAATTTGAAGAGACTAAAGAAAGCTACTATATCCTGGGCAAAAGAAAGACAGAAAAAGCAAAATTAAGATCTGCTTAAAATCAGGGAGGAATTAAAGTCCCTGGAAAGCATTGATGCAGATGGATACTCCTCTCAGGCTTCTAAAGATAGAATCCTATCACTGGAGAAAGCCCAAAATCAGATCCTTCTTGCAAAGGAAAAGGAGTGGAGATTGAAGAGTAGGGCAACTTGGTTAAAATCAGGAGATGAAAACACAAGCTTCTTCCATAATTATGCTAAAGGGAGAAAATCTGCCAATACCATCTGGAGCTTAAAAGATGAGAAAGGTAGGGAGGTAAACACTTTCTTAGAACTTTCGGGTCTGGGTCAGAGGCACTTCCAAAGAATTTTTTCTGACCCGGGAGAGGCTACTATTGCTGAAGTTATGAGAACAGCTCAATGTTTTCCTAGCTTCCTTGAGGAGAACGAAGCAGACGATCTAGCTTGCCCTGTCACCAAGGAGGAGGTTGAGGCGGCAACGAAAAGTATGAGGAAGGACAAAAGCCCGGGTCCGGACGGCTGGACAATTGAACTTTTCCTCCATTTCTTTGACCAAATTGGGGCTGAGATCACTGAGGTAGTGGAGGAATCGAGGTTAAAAGGGGAAATTTACAAGCCTTTCAACTCAACTTTCATCGCTCTGATTCCTAAAAAAGATGATCCGGAAATTTTTGAAGACTTTCGTCCCATCTCCCTCTGTAACTGCATCTATAAAATCATAGCCAAAGTGATAGCAATCAGACTTGTTCCAATTCTGTCCAGGAATATCTCGATGGAACAATTTGGTTTCTTGGACGGTAGGCAAATCCATGAGGCAATCGGAGTAGCCCAAGAGGTCCTTCACAGCATCAAACAGAAGAAGAAGAAAGGGGTGGTCCTGAAAATAGACCTCTCGAAGGCATATGACCGCATAAACTGGTTATATATCAGAATGCTGCTCACTCATTTAGGTTTTTCTTACTCTTTTATAAGCTGGATCATGGGATGTATTTCAAATGTAAGCTTTGAAGTCTTGATAAATGGAGCGGCATCCTCTTTCTTTAAAAGCCAAAGGGGTCTCAGACAAGGGTGTCCCTTATCTCCCCTCCTTTTCTTGCTTGTGGCAGAAGGGCTCAGCAGACTGACTCACAGAGCCAGAAGGACAAATAAGATAAAAGGTATTGAGGTGGCTATAAATCTCTATATTACCCACCTACTCTTTGTTGATGATATTTTGATTTTCTCCAATGGATCCTATGAAGAATTAAAGGAATACAAAAATATTATTGATCTATTTATGAAAGCTACAGGAATGCAGTTAAACTATGGAAAATCTCAAGTGTGTGTGGCAGGTTATAACAGGAGAGAATGCAATTCAATGACCAATCTTTTCCCCTTTCATCTACAGCCATTGGCCTCTCCTTTCAAATATCTGGGTTTCTGGTTAAAACCGGACTCATACAAAAAAGAGGACTGGAACTGGCTTATAGCAAAGATAGAAGCAAGAATATCCCATTGGAGTTTCAGATGGCTCTCAAGAGCAGGAAGACTGACCCTTCTTAAATCTGTACTGCTGGCCATTCCTGTGTATTGGGCTGCTCTTACTTGGATCCCAAAAGGAATTATGGAAAAGATCAGAAGACTATGCTGTAGATTTTTATGGGCAGGCTCAAATGAAAAATCAGTCCTCCCATGGGTGGCATGGGACAAGATTGCAAGACCGAAGGATTGGGGGGGCTGGGGTATAAAGAGACTCCCAGAATTCAGCCTTTCATTGGCTGCCAAATCTGGTTGGAGGCTCATTACAATGGAAAACCTTTGGACCCGGGTTCGAAGTGTGTTGTACACTAAAAGAAGATAGATGGTTCATATAGGAATAGAGAATAGAAAAAAATGATAAGAATGGTCTCCTTTAAGCCTTAGGAGTGCACTATGTGCTCCTCTTGGCCTCAAGTGACCTTATTTAGTCAGAAAATTGTCTAATTCTAGAGGGATAACACATTGAAGAACCACTTGAGTTAGGAGTAAAATCAAGTGCGACAAAATTCAACTCATTAGCATAACGTATACAAGACACAAAAATAGGAAGTATACATCAAAATAATAGTTTACAAACACTCAACAAGTACAACATGCCAAGTATGTGCAATTGCAACCAAACAATCTCGTTTTATAAACAGAAAGTGTATTATGACCCTAAAGTGAATTATTTTTAATATTGATAATGTGATGACACTTAGACAGGAACATGGAAACCTAAATCATGTATAGAAACATGATATGACACTTTAAGAAACGAAGTGGCACTTCACACGATAAAGGGTAGGATCCAAATTTTGAAGATAGCAAAATTTTTTAGGGTGTTGTAGCAGCGGCAACACTTGGTAACAAAGTGAACAAATATAATATTGTCTATCTAGGGAGTACAATTAATGAATAAATAGTCCTTTAGTATGTATTGATTCATTAATGGGTTTTCCTTAGCTACCCTAATTAACCTAATTATGGATACAATACCCACCATTTCCTCTCTTGGTTTAACACACAACACGTTTTTTCCATTTCACAATTGTTTCAATCTAGGAGAAGGGTAGTATGTGATTTTGAGTTAAATATAATTAGATTCTTACTTTTCATCTCTAGTGTTGCTCCACTACCAGCATGTCTAGACAATACCCCAACAAAGTCACTACAGGAACACAAGTATTCCTTCACTGCCATAAATCCTGGTTAGTACCCCGAAGAAGTTACTTACTTCACCTCTCTATGTCGTAATCATTTATATTATTTTACCCTTTATTTATTTTACTTATATGAATGTTCTTAGGAACTCATTATTTCATGAGGGTGAATAGGGATGTTGACTTATCCCCCTTTCACTTCTCTACTTGATTAGATTAGCATGAAGAACACCAAGTAATTTTGATACCAAGTCAATGAATAAGGATGCTAAATAGATATGGGTGTTGTGATTCTACTCAAATATTTCCTCTTAAGTGTATCATATTATCCATATGGAGATCACTTGACTTGAGGCATATCTCAAAAATAGAAGAAGAATTAACAAATATCCAAGTGTTATGGTGGTCACAATCCATGCTTGTCTTGCCACAAAGTCCCTTTGATCAATACACACATTCATATATATGGGTCTTACTTATGTACACTAACCAAACAAAAAAAGGGGGACAATTCATGACCAAAACAAACAATACAAACAAGTAAATAATTTTTTACAAAAGGAACATAGGTCAAGGCTGCTACTGGGAGTGTTTAATATCTCAGCCATTGATGGAAAGAGGCTTAGTCCTCCCATATAGAGATTTAAAATTGTAAGAATTCTAGCTAATCTATTCATTGATGGTATATAGTCCAATCCAAAAATGTTGAAACTTGGTGTGCTTACCTTTCTCTTCATGAGCTTTGTCCCACTTCAATACTAAGTCACCCACACTAAAGTTTTTATTCCTTGTAGACTTCCTACCGAACCAATGCTTAATTGGGTTTTGATGGATGGAAAATGTTTATTTTTATTTGAGCCTATCTTCTTTTAACTTAATAACTCTATTATCTATCCGGATTTGAGCAAGAAAACAAGGCTTTCTCTAAGATTCGTGCAAAAGATGCAAGGCAACAAGGTAAATGTTCGGTGGAAGGATGGCCTCTTTTCATATACAAGGAATTATGGGAATTTTTTATAGTGGTTAAAGGAGTGAAATGGTCATCCCATAATGCATTCACCAAAGAATTGTGCCAATTCATTTTCTTAGAGAAGATGGTTTTCTCAATAATTCATATAAGGTTCTTATTTGCATATTCATCCAAATATTTTCCTTGTGGGTGATAGTGAGATGCATGCTTAAAAAAAATTACCATATTCTAGTGCAAAATCATAAAGGTTTAAGGAAGAAAAATAAGTTTCATTATCAAGGACAAGCGATATAGTAATTTCAAACCTGGCATTGATATTCTATTTGAGGAATTAGACGACTTGTTGATCATTGACTTGCCTTAATGGCACTACTTCCGCCCACCAAGTGAAATAATTTGTTGCAGTTAGAATGTATCCATGTTTCTTTGATGAATTGGGAAATATTTCATTGATAACATCAAGTCCCCATTTCTATAATGGTTCTTCAACTACTTTAGATAACAACGTGGAAACTAACTTTTGATCATGATCAACACTCTTTTGACATATACCACAGTTTCAGGAATATCCATGACCATCCCTGAATAATGGGGGCCAATAATAAACATTCCTCATAACCTTATCAGTTTTAGTATCGCCCACAAATTTTCAACCTATTGGTCCATCATGCATATCCTTTAACAACCTTTATGAATCTTTCGACTCTAAGCATCTAAGAAGGACACCATTATGGCACTTTTCGAAAATCATGAGATGTACTAGTTGGTAAGATAAAGCTTTAAGGTGGATTTCCCTCTTTTTTTTGTTCAGAAATAGAGAAGGAAAGGTGTTGTGCTCTAAATATTTCATATATCTGAATAATAAAATGTGGTTGCACTAGTGAAAAGATCTTTCTGAATATTATACATTTCTATTTCCTTCTCCCATCTTGAAGTATCTTCTTGTGAATCCATTACTTCAATTTCTAGTCGACAGATACAACAGACTTTGATAGTATGAACTAGCATGAGTTTGAGATCATACTCTTGTAAGAACGTTATCTATTTTTACCTCCTTTAACCCAACTCATATTGTACAAACAATGTTCTAATAACTTGATGACATACATATATAATCATTTGAACTCTTACGAGGTAAGGCCTAAATTTTTTCACTACTTTGTATACAAGGTACACTTTCTTATCAATAGTGGAATAATTCATTTATGATCCCTATAAATTAGCACTCATGAAATATATAGATCATTTGTTTCCTTGATTTTCTTTATGTGTTAATACAACCAAAACAATAAATATTTGCCAAAATTATTACTACATAAGGTTGGAGCATCAGTAATGGCTTGGTTTGGCCAAAAACATATTTCTCCCTTTTATCCCATCTATATGCAACATATTTCTTTATCATCTCCTATAATGATTTTACAATATGTGCATAGTCAAAGATGAAATTATGTAGGAAATTGATCTTCCCGAGGAAAGATTACAGTTCTTTATTATTTACAGGAAAATGGATTTAAGCAATAAATTTAACCCTTTTAGGGTAAAATTTGATAATTCCACTATTAGCAATCTTGTATCCTAAGAGAGTGCTTTTGGACACACAAAAGATACTCTTTTTTGGATTCAATGAAATCCCATACTTGAGACATCACTCGAAAATATGCTTGAGATGACTAATGTGACATGATCTCTTCACTGAAAATATAATTACATCATCCAAGTAGATGATTACACTATGTTCGATTAGTCCATGGAATGTGATTTCCATATGGCTTTTAAAAGTAGCCCCAACATTGATAAGTATAAAATGCGTGCACTTAACTGTAGAAGTTCCTCACTTTGTCCTGAATGTGGTTTTCAAACAATCTCGTTCTGCTACTACCACCTGATTATAACTAGAAAAACAATCTTCCAGGGAGAAACGTTTTGACCTAGATATTGCCTAGAGTATATTCTCCATCAATTACATAGGATAATTATATTTACCTGAAGTTTGGTTGAGGTTGTGAAAATCGACACATAGGTGTATCTCGCTAAACTTATTTCTAACTAGAGCCAATTTGGAAACCCATGTTTGAACTTTAAAATTGATACAAGCATCTAACAACTTTCTTAATTCCCTTTGAATCAGGGGCTGAAGCATCAAGTGAAATTTCTTTAGTTTTTCTTGGAATGGCTTTTCTCCTTCCTTGAGAGGAATAACATGTTGGATGATTTTTGCATCGTGTCTTCATATCACCGTCCGACCATGTAAATACGTCCCAATATTGTTTGAAGAGGAGAATAAAATATTTTGTTCTTTAGGAGAACAACACCTACCAGGATTGACATACCTTGGATCTAATTTGGTTCTCAGATTGACCTTTTCATGTGAGATATTTGATCTCTTGTTCTTCATGTTCATTGGTTCTTTGAATCAGTTTTGTAGGCCATAAAGTTTCTCAAGAGATACCACACCCTTGGGCATAGGATTCCCTTTTGATTCTTAACTTCTTGCAAATCCTTCTCATGCTCACCTTCTTCAATAGCAACATATTTAAACATGTTTTCATTGGCCATGAGGTACAATATTTTTTAGTCATCATTAAATACACGAAAATTAGTTACATTGTGAGGCACAAATGGATTATAAATAATTTCAATAGAAAAACCATGTTTTAATGGGGACATTCGAGTAGAAACATTGGCTAATATGTCTATGGTAGAATTGCATATTCTAGGAACATAAACAATATTAAATTCTTTAAAAGATGAAATGATTCACCACTCCTATTGTTGATAGTTTTACAAGGTAGGTCAAACAAAGTGAATGGTATTTCGTACCATCCTAGTGATGATATATGAATCACCAATTACCTTAAGTACCTCTAACTTGAGGTCTACAACTTTATTTAATCCCAAAAAAAGTGCTTCATATTCAATGGTATTGTTTGTGTACTCGAACTCCAAACGGTATGAAAAAATGCATCTTCTATTGTGAAGGTCAATATGAACACAACCAACTCTAGAACCGTCTTGAGTCTTAGAAACATCAAAGTATAATGTTCACATATCAGTAACTTTTAGGCTTATTCCTACACTATTAATATGTACATTTATATTACAAAGTTCATTAGCACCTGTTGGACATAGATCAAGCTCCAACTATGTATCATGTGGGACGGGTGATGGCTACGCTTGATAACACCGGTGATCAACTTGCATGAAACAATTTCCAAAAATAATATATGTAAATCAAACTAGCTCATTATGTCCCCCAAGTCGTGTCACAATGTACTTCATTTAAGACTCACCTCCTACTCAAATATGATTGTTTCTTCCCTTATAGTCAAGCCATAAATCTGTCCAATTTGTTCAGAAATACACTTGTAGTTTGTCGAATAAATATCTACTTAAGAGAAAACTGTAAGCTTCAAGAATTAACATAATATCAATGTTAATGCAATGGTGAACTCTTTGGTAGGATGAAAAATTCGTAATAACATTGTGGAGCTCACAAATTTTCCTTACCAATGATTTGTCTAGCTGTATTATTAGTGCAACGGTCTTTTTGTATTTACTGCTAATTTTCTTAGCAATAGGTAATGGAATTTACATTTGAAGATGCACCTGAATCAATGACACAATTGTGTACATTATAATTAAACATTTCAAATTTTAATAGGAACATAGGGGAGAGAGTATTAGAATTGACATTAATAACATTGAGTACATATTTGAGAATGTCACAATACTTACCAGACAATGCTTGAGAAGCAAAAACTTTAGTACCTAGTGGGAGTTGTGATGAGAGTGCTTGGATAAACTTATGATGTTCTTCTGCTATCTTAGCAAGCTCAGAAATTGAAATATTAGCACAAGATATTTTCGTTTATTCAACAATGTTGTAATCAATACATTCAAGATTCATGGGTTGTGCTGAAGCATCAAGTTACCTAGCTTTATTAGAAGATTTTAGAGTGACAAACTTATTCTTATTATTGGTGGAATTATTTTTAGAAGGGGAAGCAATTCCATAATTATTCTGCAAATTTTGAGTAGAATTGGGAGGTGGTAAAATCCTTATTAATAATATTTCTTTTATCTCTTACTCAGGAAATAGGTCCTTTTCTCCCCAGACTATATAGGCCTTTTGTCTACTGAGGAGGACCTCCACTCATGGGTGTTTCTTCAACACTTTGTTTATCAGTGTTATGTTTGACATGAAAAACATTAACTAAATGTCCAACACTTGAACTTTCTTTGACAATCATAGGTTCATTTACTTCTTCACTCTACTCAGGATGCTCATCTTCTAATAAAGTATCTACAAAGTTAGCCATCATAGCATTCAAGTTATGTTTCCATATGGAACTTGTATTCTATTAATGCTTCTCTAAAGAGAAAGAGAAATAGTTATCGATAGCCCAAATCTCAACATTAAACACCAAATTAGAGCTCTATGCGGACCTAGCTAGTTGTCTATTGTTGTTATTTTTCAAGAAAAGTGTCTTAAAAGACTTAATACTAGTAGATGCCTCACTTGACATTGTTTTTAATTTAGATAGCTCATTTGTGAGTGATTTCAAAGACTTGGCGAAGCTTTCCATATCAAATGAATCCTTGTCATTGGTGTTAGGACCCTACATTGTCCCTTTTTGATCATATATTTTGCTATTATGTCACCCTTTTCCAATCCATATTTAAAGTCCATGTTATTACTTTAATCCATTTTTCCGAAGGTATACAATATTTCTTCTCATTACTGTATGTTTAATTTAATTTACATATAATTACATTACCTTCATAGTTAATCGTTGATTGGATGGTTGCTGAAACAGTTTATCATTGCAGTCTACGTTGCTGAAACAGCCTGAAGACTGCAAGTTTATCATTACAGTTTATGTTGCTGAAACAGTTAGAACAACGTGCAAATCCCATTGTTGAAACAACCTATGATTTTCAATTTAGATTTGGCAACAACAAAAGGAGATCATCAAAGGATCCGTTGCACTGGCCCTAACAACTACATTCCAAAGTTGGCATTGGCACAACCATTGTAACAACATTTTGCTAATGGAAGAACTAATTATCCTATTTTGGTATATCAGGTTAAAGATAGGATTTATAACATAATCAATTGTAATAGATGTCTTCTCTTTAAAAATAGGAGACGTCTACATTAGAAGGACTACGGACAGACTGTAGGAAGGTCTAGCTGAAAGTAAAAGGACTGGAAGATTTTGTAATATGATACATTGATAGATGAATAAAATATTGTTCTGAACATTCCTTTCTAGTTCCTTTTTCTGGGGAATCTTGTGAGAAGGACAGGGCCCACCTTCATCACAAGATTCACCCATTAAATCTTTTTAGAATGTTAAGTGTATTTTCTATTCATACTTTGTTAAGTTCTATTTACTAAATATTGCTTATGCATTATTGCTGAAACTATGTTTTTCAATCGATTGTTGCATTACTTTCTAGAATTCATTCACAGTTAATCAGTGAGTGCTTTAATTGGTAATTGAGTTTACAGAGTGAGTTTGTGAAGCATAGTAATTAGAAAGAGGTGCTAAATATTCCTACTTGGGGAATAGGGTCTTGTTCTCTGTTATAGCATAACTTGCATTTTCCTTTGCAGATTGATTTCTTTTCCTAGATTGTTCTTTTAAATGTAAACAAGGATTCTTTGATAACTCTCTACAATAGAGAAATCGTTCTTGTTGTAACTCAGAGTAGATCTTCAATTTGTTTAAGGCAAGGTGTGATTAGTATATGTATTACTACAACTTTTATTGCTTTTGAGATTGAGCATATACAGTGTGTAGTTTCCATCGAAATAAACAGACTTCCCTGGGTTGACAATTCATGTAGCACTTAGTTGTTTGAATTAATAAGCAATTAAAGTGACCAACATTTTGGTGCCATTGTTGGGAAAGGAAATCATAGATTTCAAAAGCATTAAGTTTTTTCTTTTAGATGTGTAGAATGCATGAGAGGACGCAAGAAAACTAACCCTACAGGTGGCAAGGGCAAAGGAAGAGGAGGAAGAAATACCTTTATTGATGAGATTATATCGAAATATGAAACTTCTTAGAGGCTAAGCTCTTGAAAGTCAAAGACTCAACATTCTCTTCAAACAAATTACGAAACGGAGGAAGTTGTGGGCCCTGAAAAGGTTGAGGAAATAGTAGAAGATATTGAGGAACTAGTAGAAGATATTGAGGAACCCATTAAAGACATTGAGGAGCCAAAAATAAACATTAAAGACTGGGCAAGTGCAATAGGAGAAAAACCAATCGAAGGGAACAATGAAGGACTCTTTGGTTGAGGATAGGTAGGAGGAGAAGGAAGAGATGAGAATTCTCTCTCTACCTTTGGATTTCCTATTGGTGATTTCCCAAAGGGGAAACTCCCATGAAGAATATCCCACTTTCAGCCTTACCTAACTTCTAGGGTTTATCTTCTGAAGAACCTGATGAGTTTCTTTTTGAGTTTGATATATTGTGCAGAAGCTATGATTATGTTACTAATGCTTAGAAACTAAAGCTATTTCCAACAACACTAAAAAGAAATGCACTAAGATGGTTTATGAGTCTGGGAGGCCATGTAATCACAACATGGGAACAAATGAAGCAGAAGTTTTTGACCAAATATCAAGACTACTGCCAGACAAGAGAAAAAGGGGAGGAGCTATTTAAGATGGTACAAAAGGAGGACGAAAATCTGGAGGACTTTGTGGAAAGACTACAATACAATCTGCAGAGATCCAATCATCCCGATGTAAGTAAAGATATTCTTAAAACAATATTATTGAAAGGGGTAAGGGATGATTTTCTAGAGATTCTAAATATGCTTGGTAAAGGGGACATATCTAAAGAATCATATGATGAAATTGTTAACCTCTACATAAGATGTTCAAGAGGAGCTGAAAGGAATAGATCAAATAGCAGGGATAATACATATTCAAGAGTCCAAAAATCAGCCAGTGGAGGAGCAACAAGAGTTAAAATAGGTAATTTACTTGAGGAATTCAAAACTGAAATGTTAAGTTCTTTTGCTTCACAGATTGATACCTTGCAGGTTAAGAAGAAACAAGGAGAAGCAGAAGCTGCTTTGGCTATCTTCTGTCCCAAATGTAGAGATAAAATTCCACTAAGGGAATGCCCATTGGACAAAGTACCAATATGCATCCTTTGTGAGAAGGATCATGAAACACAACAATGCCCTTATTTATCAGGAATAAAAGTAGCATTACAACCAACCAAAGAGGAAGCTGAAGCAGTCTATTTGCTGACACAGAGAAGGCAATGGAAACCATGAGGACAAGGTATGAACTCTAATATGCCATTTACATCTTCTAATCGTTGGAATGATTATCCTTCTTTTAATCAAGCAAACAACCCACCCTTTAACTAAATGCAATACCCACCCTTCAATCAAATGAATTACCCAACCATGCAGTAAACAAACCCTCCCTTTGTAGACCCTGCAATGTGGACTCCTTGGTCTCCATAGCAACAATATTATTTTAATCAATGGAATCCAAACTATAGAGCTCAACAAATCCCGTTTCCAAATCAATTTCCTTAGTTTCAACAACCACTCCCTCTACCATTAGTTGCTCCACCAAATAATCAAATGATGAGACCCCAGCTGCCTATACAAGCAAACCCTAAATCCAATAATAAAGTTGTGCAAGTCATTCATATTTAGAACCAGCCTATATCTCATGTTTCCCCGCGCAGTGTAATGATATTCATTTATGATCTGGGAAATTAGTTGAACCTATTATTGATGATATTACCTCTTCAGATTCTGATAAAGAAGAGACAGAGAGAAATAATTTATCTAAGGAGGTACAACCACCCTCTAATAAGGGTGTTGAAACAGCAGAGCCACCATTCCTTGAGCGTTTAGCTTTGACTAAGTCACCTCAGCCGCCTGCTTTTAATATTTTAGGGGAATTACAAAATCTTTATGTTAAAATTCCACTCTTACAAGCACTCAAAGATGTACCAATTTATGCTAGAACTATGAGAGATATTTGTATTAAGAAACCTGGTAGGAAAGATCAAGATCCCCTTACAGCTCATGTTATGGGTGATCTATCTGCTTTAATGTCTGGTAAAGCCCCTCCTATTAAATATGGTGATCTCGGCCATCCTACAGTTATAGTACAAATTGGTAAAACTATTATTTCATGAGTTTTGGTAGATTTAGGTGCTGCTATAAATATTATGACTCTTGAAACTTCACAACTGTTACAACTGAAGAATGTGATTTGAGACACACCAACCATTCTGGAGTTAGCTGACCGTTCTACAATAAAATTGGAAGGAGTCATCGAAGACCTAATCATTTTAGTTGAATCCTGGAATTACCCAGCTAACTTTTTGGTATTGCAGACTAAAGAGAAGTTGGGGGGATATCCTCTAATTTTGGGAAGGCCTTGGCTAGGCACAGTCAATGCTTTTATCAGCTGCAGATCTGGTTCAATGACAATTTCTAATGGATGTGAACCCAAACAACTTACTCTTTATCCTCATGCCACATCTATGATTAATAATGATAATTTTGTATGCTTAGACTATGATGATAATGCTACTCAACCTATTTTGACTATTGGACAAGCTTTAACTCTTAAAGATACCATGGAGGATGAAGTAAGTAGTAATTTTATTTCTGAACCCTCCTCTGCCACTTTTGAAACATATAATCAGTTGGCTGCAATTTTGGAATCTAAAACCCAAGAAAAGCTTAAATCTGAAGATCTACCTCAAACATCAACTACCATCTCCTCTAAAAGCATAACTGTAGAAATCGAACCTGGCAAAACAATGAACATAAACCCCAATTTAACAGATGCTGAAACATAGTAACTAATGAAGTTACTTCGTGAAAATAAAGAAGCATTCGCATGGGACTATACAGATATGAAGGGAATATCCCTTGAATTATGTACTCATCGCATTTATATCAAGGAAGGTTGTCGACCAATCTATCAACCCCAGCAGTGAATGAATCCCAATTTGAGGGAAATTGTTAAAGAAGAACTTCAAAAATTGCTTAATGCAGGGTTTATATACCCCATATCTGACAGTGAATGGGTTTCTCCATTGGTGATAGTACCTAAGAAAAATGGGAAATGGAGAGTGTGTGTAGACTATAGAACCTTAAACAAAGCCACTCAAAAAGATCATTTCCCCTTGACATTAATTGATTAGGTGTTAAATAGTTTGTCAATGAAGAAATTATTTTCCTTTTTAGATGGTTTTAGCGGATAAAACCAAATCAAAATTGCACCTCAAGACCAAGACAAGACCACTTTTACTAGTCCCTGGGGAACTTTTGCCTATAGAGTTCTCCCATTTGGACTATGTAATGCTCCAACAACTTTTCAAAGAGTAGTGATAGGAATCTTTTATGATATGCTTAATGACCCTATAGAGATATTTATGGATGAATTTACCCCTTATGGTGTGACTTTTGAAGATGCATTACAAATCCTTGAGAAAGTACTTAAACGTTGTGTACAAGCCCGCCTTTCCCTAAGTACTGAAAAATGTCATATGATGATCAATGAAGTAATTGTGCTTGGACACTTTGTTTCATTTCAAGGAATTCAGGTAGATCCATCCAAAATATAGGTAATTCAGACCATTCCTATCCCTAGAACGCAAACTGATGTGAGAAGTTTTTAGGACATGCTCGATACTACATAAGATTTATCAAAAAAATTTCTAAAATAGCTTCTGCTTTGTTTGTGTTAATTATGAGAAAAGTTGAATTCAAGTGGACTGATCTTTGCCAGAAAGCATTTGATGAACTCAAGCATCAGTTATCTAGAACTCTTATTTTAAGGGGACCTAATTTGGCACTTACCTTTCATATATCCTCTGATGCTTTGGATACTGCAATTGGAGTTGTCTTGGGACAAGAGTAAAACCATCTTCCTTATGCTATCTATTTCATTAGTAAGAATATGACCCCTGCTGAGCTTAATCACATAGTTACTGGAAAGGAATTTTAGCAGACATTTATGCTATTAATTAATTTCTACATTACATTATTAGTTGCTCTAATTTTGTTCATACTAACCACTTGGTTATTAAGTATTTAACGAACTAATTTGTCACAAATGCTCGAGTCACCAAGTGGTTATTGTTATTACAAGAGTTTGATATTACAATTGTAGATCAACTAGGTCAAGAAAATGTAGTTGTTGATTTCCTTTCTTGGTTAAAAGCTTATGATAATACTCCAGTAGATGATTCCTTTCCTGATGAATGTTTATTTGCAGTATTTGCTCACTCACCTTGGTATGCATACATTGCTAATTATTTGGTTGCAATGAGGTTACCATCAAACCTATTACATTGAGAGAAAAGAAAGATCATTCAACAAAGTGCTCGGTATAGCTGGATAAGTGGGTGTCTTTTCCATACAGGACTTGATCATGAAATCTAAAGGTGCATTAGAGAAGATGAGGTTTATGATATATTGAAGGCTTATCATGATGGCCCTTGTGGAGGGCATTTTGCTGAGAAGAGAACGGCACACAAAATTTTCAGAATGGGTTATTATTGGCCCTCACTCTTCAAGGATGCAAAGAGATATGTTCGGACCTGCGATAGCTATCAGAGAATGGGTCAACCTAATCATAGAAATGAAATACCATTGAATCCCTAGGTAATACTTGAACCCTTTGAAAGATGGGCTCTAGACTTTATAGGGCCCATTAATCCTCCATCCAATCAAAGAGTTTACATATTGTTTGTACGGATTATATGAATAAATGGGTGGAAGCTAAGGCACTCATTAGAGCTAATGAAGAATCTGTTTTAGCCTTTCTATTTGAAGAAATCTTAGTTACATTTGGAGTGCCTAGAGAGTTGGTTACAGATGGAGGACCTCCTTTCAATTCTCATGGTTTTAAAGCCACCCTTCAAAAATATAATATTCATCATAGGATGACTACACCATACAACCCCCAAGCCAATGGATAGGTGGAGATTACAAACAAAGTTATAGAAGCCATTCTAACAAAAACAGTGAAGGAAAATAGGAAGGGTTGGTCTCAAAGGCTCCCTGAAGCATTATGGGCTTAGAAAACTACCTGGAGAAATACTATAGGATTTTATCCCTATGAATTGGTTTAACGTAAAAGTGTTGTTTTTCTTGTGGAATTTGAAATTAAAAGCTTAAGAACTGCTTTAGCTGTTAACCTTGATTTGACTGATGCACAGACAGCCAGGTTGCAGCAACTTCAGGAATTATATCAAAAGAGATTAGATGTCATCCATCAAACAACTATGATCCAACATCAAAGAATTAGGTGGCATGAAAAACCATCAAGCATAAGAAGTTCCAAAAAGGTAGTTGGGCTTTATTGTATGATTCTCGGTTTGAAAATTTTCAAGGGAAATTACGAACAAGATGGCTAGGACTTTACGAAATAGATACTATTTTTCCTAATGGAACAGTAAGGCTCCTAACAATTGATGATTCTAGAACACCATTATTAGTAAATGGGTATCATCTCCATCTGTACTAGCAACCCATTTCCAAGGAGCATTTTAAGGCCACCTGCATGGCAAATTCACATTATCTATTTTTGGGGAAGCCTGCCGCCCCTCATTGCACCTAATTTCTGCATTGTATTTTTAGTATTAGGTTAGGTTTCTTAACTAATAATCCCTATCAAGGGTTGGCATGTTACAATTGATTATTTTGTAGATTCCAGATGTAGGAAAGGCTGATTGGAAAGGACAATCCTACTACAGGCAGATCTAAGCTTCATTATTGTGAAGCACTATCATCTCATTACAATCCATAGTTCATTCCCCTATTTTCCATAACATTTCCATCATCTTTCCCTTTTTTTCTCTTCCTGATGTTTCCCATTATTTTTCAGCAACATTTTTCCTATTTTTTTTTATCATCAATGAAATAGTATTCTTCAGCAGCATTTCCCCTATTTCTCCCATTTACAACAAAAATTTTTCTTATCTTCCCTGTTGCTGAAACTCCATCCTCCACCCATTTCCCCATTGCTAAAACACCATTCCTTACCCATTTTCCTGTGGCTAAAACACCATTTTTTACCCATTTTCCCGTTGCTGAAACACCATTCCTTTTCAAAGAAAAACATTACCACACACTACTTTCCATTGTGAAAATCACTTCTTCCATTACTTTTATAACCTTGTCCTTTCACTACCTTCTCCTGTGATTATACAAGCCTTTCATATAATCATCCTCATGTTTTAAAACCCTCTTCCATAACAATTGATGATCTATTATCAATGCGCACTATATTTTATGAATATGTATCAAAGGTAAACATGAGGTATGTAATTATTATGTGTAAATACTATTAAACTATAGTTAAATGAGAAGATTATGTCGTTATTAACATGATCCCCGTACATTTAAACTCATTATTTCAGTTGTAGTTGGGGGGAATACCAAGATTATACACCATCATTTCATAGCAAGCCAATTACTGTTGTCTTTTTTACCCACGATCATGTCTTATCACCCCGCCTCTGTGTTGTTACTCCATGTTCTCACTTGAAAAATTTACTGTCTAAAGTGTGGTAACTCAGTTTTTGACTGTGCATTTTACTGAAGCTGGTTAACTATGGGAGGACCTGCTATTTGACATGAGCCCAGCTCAATAGCTCTACTAGAATTACACCCATTGGTATATCAAATTTTTTAGCGGGCAGGCTGGGTAGAATATTTTCAGAAGCTTCAGGGATTTGATCCATAGCAAGTCCTTGAATTTGCACGTAATTTATAGGATGGCTACTCTACTGTCTAAGGAGTTTGAATTCCGGTCATAGAGTATGATATAGGATAGGTTTTAAGTCTACCGGTCACTAGCACTCGATGGTTAAGTCATAAACATATCATTCTGAATGCACAACAGGACTTTCTTCTACCAAGAGAGTAGGTCGAGCCCAAAGGTTGGGGTGTCCGACTTCACTCATTATCACCTCCATGGCCAACGGTTGCTAAATTCGTCAAGCATTATCTCACCTGTGATGGTCGCTACTAGGTAGTCTATCAGCATGATTTTGTCTTGTTAAATCATTTGAGACATGGTCGACTGTTGAATATGTCGTATTATTTAGTTGGGTGTCTAAAGAATATGTCACATTACTATAGACAGGAAAAATTCCCACTCCTTTCCCTCACCCATCATCGTCATGTCTAGCTACTAATTCAGAGGGGTTTGGCAAGACGAAACCCTCCCCCTCTCAATAACCCACCCCAAATTCCTTAAGAAGTAGTTGAAATTCCCCAAGAAGCTGCTGAAATTCCTCAGGAAGCTCTTGGAATCCCTCAGCAAGCTGCTGAGAATCCTCAAGAAATCCTTGAAAATCCTTCGAACAGTAACTAGAGAGCATTCCTGGTACCCTAGAAATTCTACCAGTAGAATCAACCAACCCAATTGACCCTTCCACCATGTCAACTCCATCCCATAATTTAGTGGAATCATCTAATCCTACTATCCACATTCTTAGCGATGATTATGAGGATAACCTTCCCATCGCTATGCTAGAAAGAAAAAGGCAAAATAAGACTGTTTTCCTACCGAAAAGATAAATAAGGGCCTCAACCAAAGACGCTACCATTTCTGATAACCCTCCCCTTCTAAAAAACCCACTCATAAAAGGAAAATTACTGCTCTCCCTCCCTTTTTACCTCAAAGATGAATGAGGACATCAACTGAAGTGGCAACTGTTGCAACCATCTTAAATTCCTCACCTACTGGTCTAAAATCCCATACCCCACCATACTCCCAAGTCCCTAAATCTTTACATGTCTCACCCTCGGGCACTGAAACTCAAGAACTAGATGCCCAGGATTTTATGACACCAATCCTTTCAAAACAAGTAGCTGCCACACAAGAACCAGCTACTCATTCAATAGCTACCACACAAGAACCAGTTGTGGATCCACAAAATTTAGATACCTAGGATGTTGCACATCAAGTAGCTGTCACACAAGAACTAGCTACTCATTCAGCAGCTGGGACACAAGAACGACCTACTGATATACAGAATACAGATGATCAAGATGTTGAACATCAAGTAGTTGTCACACAAGAACCAACTACTAATATACAGAACACAGATGACTAGGATGTAGCATAACACATAGTTGATACACAAGAACTAGCTACTGATTCAACAACTGCCACATAAGAACCACCTACTGATATGCAAAATCCAGATAATCAGGATGCTACAAACCATGTAGCTGCCATAGAACAAAAAGCTACTCATTTAGTAGCTGCCGCACAAGAACCAGCTACAGAAATTGTAACTGCTACACAAAGCCCAGTCACGCTGGCTTCCCTTCTATAGGAAAATGAGTTTCTAAAATCAGAACTCAAAGCTTATAAGTAGGAATTAATAATGGCAAGGAAAGACTATGACAGAGAGCTTAATTTGTACACTTTAGCTCATGCAGCATCCATAGCCAAGAAAAGTACAGAGAAAGACTAGTATAAGGAATATATATGTAACTAATGTGGCAACATTTATCATCAAGCCGGTTATAAAATAGTTGAAATTCCACTGCTTGGAGCCTCGCCTACATCCACTTCTGCTGCAATTAAAGAGGAACGCCCTACTGTCACACAAGAACCGGTAGGGCCTTCAAAAACTTTTGAAAAAGAGGTTAAACCACAAATACCTCAACCTACTATGACTATTAAAACTGAAAATCCTGTACCTCGATCTACAAAAATTGTGTTTACTCAGACTGAACATCGACCTACAAGGACTGTTTTTACTCAAACTAGCAGCACTGAAGAACAAATTGATAAATGGAAGAAAGGATATGTTATGTCACAAGATAGGATCTTTCACGAGCATAAATCACTGTGGAAAAATCATATATATTCAAACTGAGAAGCTTTGGAGTAGGTACTCCAACATTCTTGTGCCTAGAACAAGGAGAATAAAAAGCTAAAAACTAGACTGCTCCTCATGTTTGAGTTGGTCAGAGATTTTTAGCTATTAGGAAACCATATTCTATTTACTCTCTTTTTCTTACAGAATGCTTAAAGTTCTCTCGAATAAAGGCAATTAGAGATGGTAGACCTCATGAGGTATCTGGACCTGAACAGTTTGTGAAAACTTTAACAGAAGCATCTACCAGTGAACAAAATTTACTCTGTGAATCTTATCTCCATAATGAAGCTATCGCCGAGGACAGGAAGCTCAATCTAAAGCCTTTGATTGGTGATGTTCAGATTAGGGCCTTTGTCTCTTTCCTTGCTAATTAGCTCACATGGAAGAATGCATTTCTTTCAGTAAGGCATAATGAATATAATCGTCTTCTGTGGGTTTGATCCGAGCCATAGAATTCTGCCATTTTTGTTGTTGAATATCGTAAATTTTTGAAGGAAGGAGGAATGGGTGAACACATCAAACAGCTACAAGCAGTAGTGTTAGAATATTTCCAACATTTTGTTAAAGCCAAGGGAGATCTTGCCTTAAAAGCAAACAACTTATTCTGGCAACAATCTTCTAAGGAAAGGGAGGAGTATCATCCCTTCAATGCTCCTAATGTTGAAGCAGCAATTTCAAGGGTACCTAACTATGTCAAATGTGTTCAGAAATGTGCTAAAAAATGGATAGGATATCATTATCATTTCCCTCTTCTATGGATGCCAGCACAAGAGTATAGGTCTCATTACAGGTTGTCCAAAAAGGAAGAAGCAACAGCATGGCAAAAGTTACAAAATGTTCATGGCTTTAGAGATCTGGCTGATAGTACCTTGTATAGTTATTGGTTAAGTAATTTACACTCCAAGGCATAGTACCCAAACTCAGATTCATATTAAAGTTGCATGAGGACATGAAACCCTTTCAGTTGGGGGGGATGTTAGGACCCTAAATTGTCCCTTTTTGATCATATGTTTTGCTATTCCACCACCCTTTTCCAATCCATATTTAAAGTGCATGTTATTACTTTAATCCATTTTTCCAAAGGTATACAATATTTCTTCTCATTACTGTATGTTTAATTTATTTGACATATAGTTACATTACCTTCATAGTTAATCGTTGATCAGATAGTTGCTGAAACAGTTTATCATTGCAGTCTACATTGCAAAAACAGCCTGAAGACTGCAGGTTTATCATTACAGTTTATGTTGTTGAAATAGTTAGAACAGTGTGCAAATCCCATTACTGAAACAACCCGTGATTTGCATTTTAGATTTGGTAGCAACAAAAGGATATCATTGAAGGAGATGTTACACTGGCCATAACAACTACATTCCAAAATCGGCATTGCCACAACCATTGTAACATCATTTTGTTATTGGAAGAACTAATTATCATATTTTGCAATATCGGGTTAAAGATAGGATTTATAATGTAATCAATTGTAATAGATGTCTCCTCTTTAAAAAGAGGAGACATCTACACTAGAGGGACTATGGACAGACTGTGGGAAGGTCTAGCTGAAAGTAAAAGGACTGGAATCTTTTATAATATGATACATTGACAGATGAATAAAATACTATTCTGAACATTCATTCCTAGTTCCCTTTTTTGGGGAATCTTGGGAGAGGGACAGGGCCCACCTTCATCACAAAATTCACCTATTAAATTCATGTAGAGCGTTAAGTGTATTTTCTATTCATACCTTGTCAATTTCTGTTTAATGAATATTGCTTATGCGTTATTGCTGAAACTCTGTTTTTCAATCGATTGCTGCATTACTTTCCTGAATTCATTCACAGTTAATCAGTAAGTGATCTAATTGGTAATTGAGTTTACAGAGTGAGTTTGTGAAGCATAGTAATCAGAAACAAGTGTTGAAGATTCCTGCTTGGGGAATACGGTCTTGTTCCTTGCTATAGCATAACTAGTCTTTTCCTCTGCAGATTGATTTTTTTTCCTAGATTGTTCTTTTTAATTTAATCAAGGATTCTTTGATAACTGCCTGCAATAGAGAAATCATTCTTGCTATAACTCAAAGTAGAGCTTCAGTTTGTTTAAGAAAAGGTGTAATTAGTATATGTATTACTACAACTTTTTATTTCTTTTGAGATTGAGCATATACAGTGTGTAGTTGCCTTTGAAATAAACAGACTTCCCTGGGTTCACAATTCATGTAGCACTTAGTTGTTTGAATTAATAAGGAATTAAAGTGACCAACAATTGGCTTTAGTAAAAAAAGATTAGGTTTTCTTACTAGTGTCTTTGTAATGTTTAGAATCTTCATGACCTTCAATGACTCCAATTTAATGCAGGTATTTTTCTATAGTGGTTGCTTCTACGAAATTCAAATCCAATGTTTCCTTTGTAGTTCATTTAACAAACACGAAAATGATTGTAGGCAAGGAAACTCTATAATAATGTTTGGTTATTGAATCGTGCAGCTGAACATTTGTGGGGAGATTATTCAATAATAGAGTGAACCTCTAATTGAAATCCTTTATTGTAATAGCCCCAAGTTAAAATTTCATGTAATAAAGGATAATAAAGGAAAAATAAATCCAAGGCCATGGGACACGTATTCCAAGATGAGTGTTGGAAAAGAACTGTAGTGGGCATCTATTTTAGTTTACTAATAGTTAAGGAAATTTCAAAAAGAATTGGAAAAATAAACGAGTAATTAATTGGCATCCTGTTTATGAAATAAAGAAAAATACAAGAAAAGGAAGGCAAAGAGACCAAGTTTTGCATGAGAGGAAAATTAAAGAAAAAATCAATAAAATAGAGGCCTCAATGATAAAAAGAATTTTGAGGATTAATTTACAATATTTTTTTAGTTTAACTTTTCTCTCTGAAAATTTTGCAAGATTACAAAAATCTTGGAGCATTCTTGGAGCACTTGGTAATTCACTTGGATTGGAGAAAGAAGCAAAAGTAAAAGCAAGGGAAGCAAGGAGAAGGTTGGATTAACAACTTTAGTAAGAGGATTTTGTAGGCAAACAGTTATATGTGTGATTTCTTAGCCGATGTTGAATACATGGTACGTGCATTTGTTTATTTGGTTGATTTGCTATCATTAGCATGGGTTTTGTTAGGTTTGACAATGGTTTCGCCTTTCCTTGGCATTTCCTAGATAGCCATGATGTGACAAGATTCATTTCTTGGTTGAGATTTGGATTGCCGAAAGATATTTGAACTAGGCAAGGTGGTCCTAGGAAAATTCCTAAGGGTTGGTGGTGGAGATGGTTTTCTCCGAGAATCCCTCGACATCTGGGTGGATACAAGAAAATTCCTCAAGTTATGGTGAAGTAATTCTAAGGCATCCAAGCTTGTTTTGTTTTTGTGATATCTTGAACATTTTTGGCAATTTCATGATAGTTTGATGGTGGAGGTGATTTAACCTCTAGATTCCATTGGTTTCTTATGTCTTGGTTTATCCCACGAGATCGCACATTCATTCTTGGAATATGGCACAAGGGTGATTAGCTCATAGAAAGGTTTGGTTCAACTCAATCTATGGTTGGGTTGTACGTAGAGGTCCCTGACTTGGTTTGATTTTGGATAATTTAATAAGAGCTATTTTTCTATTATAGTCTATGAGCATCTATACTTATTATTACATGGCTTTGATGGTCTCTTTTTCATGGTTAATATTCTGATTATAGGATGGTTATAAGCATGGTTCTATAACATGTTCTAGTTATTGATCTTCTTATACATTGATTACATTATGAACGGTTGATGAATGCATGGGCTATCAAGTATTGTTGTAGCGACTTGAGAGGTCACTAGACCTCCTTGTTCATTCATAGCTAAATAAAATAGACTTACACTTATATATGCATTCATGAATTGTAGCATACATGTTTACCATGTGTTTGATTAAATTTCGAGTATGTTTTGGTCAATCTAGGTCAAGTTTTTGACTCAAGTTTATATGTCTAGCCTTGTATTATGTCATTTATGATTCTAGAAAGTCATATGTAGTTTTGGGTAGTGCTCTAGAGTTTGGCCTATAATTGTGGCTCAAATTGTGGGACTACACCCTATAAATAGGGCAATTTGTGTAAGAACCACAGAGAGAAAGTGTTCTTCATGTCGTTGGATGCATATAAATGTCCCCATTCCTTGCCTTGCATGATATTGGGAACATAGGTCAATGAAAAGAGCCTTAGCTTAGGGTTTGATCACCTAGGGTGGTCCTTTGGCCTTTGAGTGTCTTGTAGCTTTTAGAAATGTTGTGAGTTATCCGTTTGTGGTCAGTTTGTATTCCCCACTTCCTTAAATGGAGCTTGGAGGTAATGTCATGTCATAGTAACTCTTCCTCTCATGTTTACCCTAGTAAGATGGTGAAATTAGGTAAATGTGGGAGGTGGGACATAATAGATTGGTATTAGATATTTCAGGTTCAAAAACATAGACTCGATGAGATAGATGCATGCTTTTGTACATGCATTGTCATGGTCATGTTTTTCATGCATCAGGTCATTGCATGTAGTTAGTGTTATCATGCATGATGTTGATATGTTGATATGAATATGTATATATATTTCTTTTGCTAATATACATTGATTTGTGTAGATGAGATGGCCTCCCCTAAACTTCACTAAGGTATGTTGATTATGTTTATATTTAGTTATCTAAAATGGTATGTTTGCAGAAAGAATATCATAGATGAAAACCCGAATGGTGGATTATATTTCATGTAACTTTCCTTATATATCATATGAGAAGGTAAGATATGAGTACTCTCCTCACATAGCATATGCCTTGAGAAGTTTAAAGGAAAAAAATCAGAATTTGCAAGGAAGATAATAACAAGATCATTCAGTCATAGGAAAGATGCACTAGAGCATAGGAAAAGCAAGTAGAGCTCAATGTAGTGTTCCTTCAGATTTTTTCATATTTGCAGAGATAGGGACAACCAAACTTTAGTTATGGATAAGAAGAAAGGACCAATGGGGCGTATGGTAGTAGGTCTCATTGAGGACATAAGTGAGATAGGGATGACATGGTCAAAGGTGCAAGATGGATGGACACACCTGACATGAGAGGTAGTGGTTATGGATTATATTCTAGATCTGGTTCATATTGACATTATGGTCATCATCGACATCATCTGTATAGGATGGCTGACAGGGGACACTTTCCATATGAGTTCAATAAATTCAATCATCCTACATTTTATGGAGAGTTAAAGAAACTGAAATATGTAGAAGCATCATTGCTTGGAATGAAAATTTTCTTTGAGCTACATGACTACACAAAGAATACGAAGGCCGAGATAACTATTTTTAGTCTCAAGGGAAAAGTAGACATTTGCTGGGAATATATGAAGTGTGTCAGAGGCATCAAGATAGATGAGTTGAGCTAGCATGAATTCAAGAGACTTTTCAGAAAGAAGTACTTGTCAGAGAGATACTATGATGTTAACGCTAAAGGGTTCTACAAATTGAAGATGGGATCTATGCAGGACAAAGAATATATGACTAATTTTTTGGAATTGTTGAGGTATGTGCCATATCTTAAGGATGAGAGGACAAAGATTCAAAGATTCAGTAGTGTAATTCCATTAGAATTCAAGGATTTGATTAATTATGACGAGACTTGGTCACAGGAAAAAGTAATTGGGAAGTTGAAGAGATGTCATGGGAAATCAAAGTGAAAGACTGTGCCTAAGCATGAATAGAAATGAAATGAAAAGACTAAAGGAAAATGGTCTATGAATCAGGGAATGTCTTAGGATGTAGGAGGCAAAGAGAATGTGGCTCCTCACAAGAAGTTGAATATAGCATAGAAGGTATGTGGATCTCATCTTGGAGAGCAGTAGAATAGAGGTAGTGGCAGAGAGCTATTGCAGTGTTGGATTTGTCGAAAGGAACATTAAAATAATTATTCTTTGTTGTATCAGGGAGGAAGACCTAATATATATAGTGGTCAAGAGGCATAAACAATTGGGGATGTTGGAATTAACATTCCTCGAATTTATGCAGCATTTAATAATAAGTAGGCGGATCACCGAGCATCCGTTATTCAGATGTACGGTGAGCTTTATGATCAAGTTGTTTCCATTTTTATTGATATTTTATCTAATTATATTTATGTTAATCTTGACTTGGTGGATAAGTGTGTCTTGAGTACAAAAGTGCATGCAAAGTATTAGTTGGTGCAGTTTGCTACAAGTACTAAGAAAAGAGTTCATCATTGGGTGAGAGCTTGTGCATTGATCGGAATGTTATGCCTACATCAACAGGTTTGAATGTGATTTTTGGCATGGAATGGTTGTACCTTCATAGCACTAAGGTATATTTTCTACCAGAATTATATTGAGTGCTTGGATGATGATAGAGAGAATAAAATATTGCAGGGTAAGAAGAAGCCTACATACGCTATAATAGAATAGACAAATACTGTCATATTTTATATTTTTTTTTAGTTCCCTAATTGGACACCTTTCCTACCATAAAAATGGGCATGATTAGGTATGTTTATCCTCGCACCAAATTTTGCGTCGTAAATTTCTCTAGAAATAGCATCATATATTGTGCTTGGAATAACGATGGAAAAATAGTGCCATGAATAACACCATAAATACCGCGCAAAATAGTGCCCGAAATCTTTCCATAAGTTGTGCCAAGAGTTGCACCAGAAATAATGTTGTAAGTAGCACCAAGAATAGTGATGTAAATAACACCTGGCATAACAGCATAAATAGCACCCAAAATCTTGTCTCGAGTTGCGTTGGAAATAACATTGTCAGTAGTACTTAGATAACATCATAAGTAGTGCCTCAAATAGTGCCATTTTAGCGTCAGAAATAGTGCCAGGATGTTTCTTCCAATTTTTTTCTTTGCTTGGCTTCCATTAGATGTCCAATTTTTCTTCTCATTTCACTTGCAATTTGGATTCTATTGTGGCTTCCAATTTTTCTTCTAGTGTGGATTCCATTTTTTCTTCCATTTTTTCTTCTACTGTGGCTTCCAATTTTCCTTCCAATTTTCTTCTTGTGTGGCTTCCAATTTTTCTTCTAGTGTGTATTCCAATTTTGCTTCCAATTTTTCTTCTAGTGTGGATTCTAATTTTTCTTCTAGTCTGCCTTCCAATTTTTCTTTCAGCTTTACTTCTAGTGTGGCTTCCAATTTTGCATCTAGTTTTGCTTGTACTGTGTCTTCAATATTTTCTTCCAATTTGACTTGAATTGTTGATTATTTTTTTGCTTCCAAAAATTGGAAATAATGCCAGGAATGGTATCTAACTTGGCTTTTGATTGGTTTCTAGTTTTACTTCCCATTTTTCTTCTAGCGTGGCTTCATATTTTGCTTCTAATTTGGAATCCATTGTTGCTTCTTTTTTGCTTCCAAAAAATGTTTATTTTTTTCATACAATTAAATTAATATGTTTTATTTCAATTTAATTAGTTAAATATATCATGTCCCTTAAATAAGTTATATGATTTTACATCATATGAATGCATTTAAAATATTTTATAGGATAACATTTGTAAATAATTTTTAGGGAAATGAACATCCATGCAAATTAACATCAATATACTTATTAAATAGCCATCAAAATAGAATCCAAAACATCAAATATACATAAAATAACAAGATAATTATCGTAACATGATCATGATAGATAATTAAAACAAGTGAGTCAAATATCTTTAATTTAAGTGAATTTGACAACATCCATCATGATCATTAAATCAAAACCATCATACACAATAAATATGCATCCAAATCATCAACCACTTTAAACATATAAAAATTGACGAGACAATATTGACATGATCATCATCATATATGTATTTGGAGTCTCTATCTTTACAATTCAAAAATGTATCAAATTGAATCTTTACAAGGGCCCAAATACAAGACCAAGTCTATAAAAAATCCAATTGGTCATGGATAAATTTAAAAATTACGAGTTCCATCATATCAAGAGAGAGAACAACACTTTAGCAGATGATCAATCCAACAAAGCCATCTATTTTGTTCAAGGAGAGTTGATGGAGGAAGGCAGCATAACAACTATATGTCAAACACCA
The DNA here is from genome assembly GCA_000404065.3 of Pinus taeda. NCBI lineage: Eukaryota > Viridiplantae > Streptophyta > Pinopsida > Pinales > Pinaceae > Pinus > Pinus taeda. The sequence goes on from APFE030485736.1 coordinate 152,907, forward strand.
TGATTTATCATAACTCAATGATATGGAGACGATTAATGGTATTTAAAGAGGATAGTCTGCCTAATAGGTTGCATAAAATTGGTATTCATTTAATGGTACAAAATCTCCTCACTGATCACTCCTGCAGAATGAGGTCCATTCATCAAACATATGGTTAAACACAAGGATTAATGATAATCATGTTTCCAAGTGGCATGTCATTAACAAAGAATTAAGGATTAGTAGTGAAGCATTTGATATTTCTATGGCCGAGGAAGAATTTCTCAGTTCAATTGTGTGTGTTTATGGTCCAGACCGAGATGAGACTGAGAAGCATTGAATTAACAATTGTTTGCATGGTGTGCAATGAATGTGAACACCTTTAAGCTTGAAGGGACTTCACCTGCCATAATTTTGGATTTAATTATCACTATACTAGGATGGTTATACATAATTCATGCATAGTGGCTCTCCATATATTCTTTCTGAGTTGAAGATATGACCTCCTTATTGGGTAGTGGAGTTAGTGGCTCCCCCGATGAGATTAACCAAGCATTCAAGTAGGGAATCAAGCATATGGTCTCCATGATAAGTGGGAAATTTATTTATGAGGGTCAATCTCATTTCACCCTAGTAATGGGCTAGTTGGAAGGTCTAAAAAAAGATATTTAAATTGTGTAAGAGGTGGTGGAGGTAATCACATTCAAGATATAAAATATCAATTACAGGATGGATAACTCTGAGGTCAATGTGGAGACTGCATTTGTTTTAGTGTGAAAAGAAATATTGTACCTCAGTGACAACGGTGAATAGAATATGGTGATTGGTGAGGGAGGGGCTCTCCCTTTTGTGTTTCTTGATCGACATGAGTTGTAGAAGGAGAAGCAGAAGGAAGGAGCAACATAACCATTCTAGTAGGAGGAATCAAACAAGAATGCTATGGAGGAAATGATATGGAGGGAAGTAGGTAGTTAATTTTATAGTAATAGGTAGATTATGTTATATATGTATGTAAGTATTAATGGGGTATTTCAGATCAATTACAAGAAGAAATATACAAAATATTTTGAAAAAATATTACTGCATACCCAAAGATACTAGTCAGAGAAATTTTGGAGGACTATGGATATTTTGATGCTTTTGAATTTGGCACTCAACAAATTTTAGTTTTATTAATAGAAATATATTAATTCCCTTTTAAATAAAATAACATGTGAAAATGATACATGTCCAATAGTCAACATAAGTTAAAATGATACATCATGTACAAATTATATAAATAAAAATGACGAATTGTGTAAGAGAAAATGATACAAATCAATATGATATCTCATGTCCAAATGATATAAGTTTAAATGATACATGTCGAAAATATACAACTCAATAATATGGTAAAGGAGGCCATGAAAATGAACATCATAAAAATATTTCAAAAATGATCCATTATGCAACCTATATGATCATGAATGTCACTAGTTACTACCAACAACAACCTCATGATCATCATCACCATTGTGATGATGATGATGATCATCATGATCGTATTTTGTATCATCATCGGCCTCATTGTCATATGTATCTATGTCATCATGAGCATCATCTTTCATCTTAGTATCAAACCCAAAATGATCTAGATCTATGTGATGAGGATCATTCAGATCTTTTACAACATATTTTTTCTCCAAAACAAATAGAATGAAAATTTATTATTTATTTCATTCAATCATTAATTCTCTATTATATATCTAATATTACAATAAATGAAATTATAAAATAATCATATCACATCATATCAAAGTGCACATATGATAATAAAATTTTAAACAAGTTACAACTAAGATGTTGTAACAATAGTCCATTTCATCTTGAATGTCAGAGCTTGAAATTGGGTAACCAATGGGATGTTTTTGACACCAAACACTACACAACAACTTGGGGGATCAAGAAAACAAATTGAGAAGAAGAAACATAGGTAGCATTGGATTGAGAAGCAAATGTTGTAACAATGTATGTTGTAATAGAATATGATCTAACAAAAGATGCCATAACATCATGTCAATTGTAATTTTTTTGAAATTGTTGCAACAACAATTACTGTTGAAATTGTTGTTGCTATTAATGCTATATAAAATTCTACTACTGAAACTACTTAAACATTGACCATTACAGTTGATGCTATAACAACAAATGTTGTAATGATAGAGGGGGGTAGAAAACCATTTCATATTTATTTTAGAATCCTAAAAGTGGGTATCCAAAGAGGTGTTTCTTCCACACAACACTACACCAACACTTGAGAGATGAAGAAAACAAATTGAGAAGCACAAACATAAGTAAAAACAGATTGAGAAGCAGATGTTCGGACAAAATATGTTGTAACACTAGATGTTGTAACAATAGATTCCATAACAAACAATGTAAACTTTGAAATTGGAACTATAAACTCAAAACAGGAACTCTAGCCAAAAAACCCCAAGAAAAGATAAAAAATAGTGCTAAAAAAGAAAAGTGTGTATATTGGAACGATGGCTTTTTTTTTAGGATCAATTTTGAACATGTTATGAAAAGTGTTGATACTGGAATGATGGTTTTTTTTCTAGGGTCAATTTTCAACATTTTTAAAAAATGCTAGTAAAACCATATTTTTATGTGCAAAAAAACAACTATTTATGATGAAAAAACACACTAATGTTTTTAATAGAATAACATTTTTCTTTCCTAGGTATAAATTCAACATGTTTTAGTAATGACCATAAATATAAAATAATGGGATCTCAAATACATTAAAATTCTATTAGTTTTCATCCATGTTGTTAAACATATAATAACATCACACTAAAGATTGCTAAAATTATAATTGTTTTCAACCATAACATTAAAGATACAAAAAAAATTGGAATGTTCTCAACCATAAAATTAAAAAACCATGACATTATAAATAAATTACATGACTAAATTAATCAAAATGTCATTATTTGTATATTGAATGAAACATACATTATATCTCTAATTTAATGTTGCATTGTAGATATTCTAAATAATAAAAATCATCATAAGTAAGACATATAATCCAACAACATAAAAATGACTCATAACTTCTGATTTAATACCATATGGAAATCAATTTTTTTATTTCAAGATATGATGCAAACATCAGCTATATAAATTGTCTTAGAAAATTATTCAAAATCATTCATATTTTCATGCACACCATCAGAATTCACATCTTTAGATGAATGACTGGATGCAGATGGAAATGTTCCATATTCTTCTCTTTCATCAACTAGTGCCCCATCTGAGTCCACATGCATGCCCACCATTTCAAGTTTCAAAATCCTTTTGGATCTACAACTGGTTTCAGTAGACTCACATCTCAACACGGTTCCTTCTGGTAACAACCTTTTCAAAATCTCTATCGTCTTGAAGCGAAGAGTTCCTCTCTTTGTTAAATTTAAGTCATAAACAAGTATGCCAACATCCTCCAATTTTAAGGGTCTATGTGGCGGTGATTTATATTTGTACCCTCTCTTTTTCTCTTTCCGCGACTTTTTTTGTCAACTACCATCTTTGTCTTATACAAACCATTGAATGGGTGTGTATTTGTGGCATACCAATGTACTTCAACACCTATAACATCCTCATTTTCTGTAAAGACCTTTATAACCTTAGAAACCTAAAATGGATAGCCATTGGGATCTCCATCTACTAGCACTGTGATCATGCAACCCTCCTTAACATATTGTACTGAACCCCTATAAAGGTCTTCCATGGCTTCACATTGTGCATGAGATTTTCTGGAACCAATATACATCTCTCTTTCCTCTACTTATGAAGCATTAGTAATAACTTGAGATTGTTGTTGTTCAATAATGTTTATTTCTTCGTGTTCATTTAACACATTTTGTGGCTAAATAATGGAGTTTTCAATGGTATATCTTCATTTGTTGTTGTTGAAATGATATCACTTTGATTATTGAAAAATGACTCCCACCAAACAGAATCAGCAATGTCAAAGTACTCATATGTATATCTAATACATTTTTTTTAATTTATTCTAGGGAATCAGAATAATTTATATATCTATTATGTCTGCGTGCATTATGACCTTACCAATTGATTGTAATAACAATATTTTTCATGCAAATATTGGATGATCTGGAATGAACTTAAAAAATTCCAAACCTGATGATGGTTCCCATTCTATAGTAGTTGAATACTTCTTGCCCCATATTAGTGTTTTCCCATCAATTGCTTTGATACAAAATTGATGTTGGAAGCTAATGTCATTAGGTTGTTCAATTCATTTCTCCTCACCATGTGATCCCAAAATGAACCTTCACATGCCAACAGTTTCTTCCAACACATCAAAAGTAGGCTCTCGCATGTATGATTTCCTAATACATTCAATTAATGATGGCAAGCTCCCAGCTTCCTTCCTCCTCAATGTGACTGAAAAATGACTGAACATCTGATCAATATGGCCATGAGTTTGCCCAACAAGAAGGAAAACAACCTTTACCTTCTGAAAAATTTTGAATTCAACAAGCATGTTTAGATATCCAAAAACAACCTCATTTTTGTTTTCATTGCAAGTGTTGTCCAATTGAAGATACATAACTTCACGAAGATTACCATACCAATGAGAAAGCACATCATGAATTATGTTTATTGTCAAATTTACATTATTATGAATATTTGGAGCTATGAAGTACACCCTTGGCAACATTTTCCCATTGAAGACCATATAACTGACCAAGTGATACTGAATAAAATTTTCATCCTGTAAATTTTTGGGTGTGCGAACAAAATGTGGTAAAAGTGTTTTCTTTTGGTCCATATCATCAATCATCAAACCCAAATATTTTTTTGGATTATCATAACACTTCTTTTGATGCTTGTACAACTTTTTCCTTTCACTTTTTGTTGTTCGCGATGCTCCTGAAGTTATTTGACAATGGAATCTACAGAACATAAAAGAAATCCATTAAGAAATACGCTTTCATAGTTGATGACTATACAATTTTAAAAGTTAAGTTATGAATGCTTACCTCTTTCTGACCCTTCACATTTGTCCCTTTTTGATTTAAGGGAAGCACATGTACTGCAAATCCCCATCCTTGTCTTCTTATGAATATGGACATTGTTGAATTCTTTCTTCCACACCTTCGCAAAATATTGATATGTAATAAGCCAACTGTCATGCGGAAAGAGTTATGTTTGCGGACAAACCTAACCTCCCTAGGAGTCTAAGACTCTCTAGTGACAAACAAACCAAACAAGAGCAATCCTTCTCTAAATACACGTTATTCTATGAGAGATCAAGTGTTTTTCGATCTTACCTTAGGTCCAACGCTTGTTGTAGCAGTCCAGCCTTGCTGATCCAGATGAGCTCCTCCTTCACTTTAAGACCTGCATACACTAACAAAGCAAACGATTACATAACACCTGAATATTCATCATAAAACAAAGCATATTCATCACATAGACCAAGGAGTACATGAAATAATTCATTAACAACAAATCATTGAGAAGAATGGACTTATTTGTATTAAGGAAACAAAAAAGGAACCATTACAACCTGAGCCTTGGTGTTGTGCAAGCTCCTCCCAGGGTCCAACAAGAGATTTCCTCTACTTTGACAAGCTCACCCACTCCCAATATGGCAACAAGAAAGGATAGTGATCTCTCCTCACAAGTCAACAATGGAAGTCCTAATTCCAACAACATTTACCCTTTAGAATGTTCAGCTTTCAACCTCCCCTCCTTTGGCCCAAGGCCTGTATTTATAGTATTCTAGAGGAAGTTATTCAGTTCCAACATCAATGGGATACTCCCTGTTTTGGATGGGGTAGCTCCTCTCTTGATGGGATAAGCTCCTCTATCATAGAGATGCATGAACCATCTGGAGGCGCTCAATACACGTCAAACACTCTTCTAGAAGTGACCACAAGTAACTTTTTAAAGATGAAACTCACGCCTTTTGACCTTTACAGGGGTACGCACCCATCCTTTGGCTTACAGAGCGTACAAGTACGCAGGCACAATGTGTTTGGGATGCGTACACGCAGGCAAGGTAGAGAGAACCTGCGTACCCAGAGATAAACATGTTTTTAAGTGACTTTCTCTCTTTTTGAAGTTTGACATGAAGAGCAGAGGTATGAGGTTTGACAAGGAGGATAATATGACTATTGATGGAGCCATATTAACTGCAGATAGTCATGGTGACAAATTTCAGTGTAACAGATTGCCCCCTAAAGTGCGAAGCCTGTAATAGATATGGGTGTTAAATCATATAGGAAGGGTGAAGTACTTTATCATTTCGAGGATCATCTTGTGGAGAGCCTGGTCAGAACCTGCAATTTTCAACACAAAATACATATATAAGATCATATCATGCTGAGGTAGGCATTCCCATACTCAGATCAAAACTTTAACTATTGGACTAACTATTCTGGTACATGAATGATTTCATAATACATCATAATCATAGACTCGTGTAGACACAGTATGGTCGCAGCCATCTGTTTATGATTGGTCTACAATATAATGAATACAAAACTCCTCGCAGCCTGGATGGTGGAAACTAGATCCAGGGTCTTCATCTCTACTTCCCGAATCGGTACGATTCTAGCCATGTGAATAAATGAGTCGATGTCGAACATGGTAGAAACCACTTGATTACCAGTCAATGATGTAAACTGTTAACAAGTGTGAGAGAGGCCACCAGTAATGTCAATGGTTCTCAAAGTACCCAGCATATTTCATGAGATGTGAATGAATGAATCGGTGTCGAACATTTCATGAAATCCTTCGATCGCAAGTCAATGATGAAAACTAACGTCGAAGGTGAGAAATATGCCATTAATGCATGCAGACTCCAAGGTACTGACAATTTCTAAGTCAACTCTCTAGATAATGTGCTGATGTCGATAGAAAGCGACCCGTCGCAGGCAAGCCCACAACACGAAATCATAGTTCAAGTTGAAGAAATGTTACTGCAAGGACTGACTCAATGATGACATGATGAATGATAGGTATTTTGCGGTTGAATGTTTTGTTTCAGACCTCTTGAACACATAACGACACAACAGATGGTTTGGTGATAAATGACTCAAAGTCGACTCCCATAACCCGGTTAAAAATGTCAAGTGATTTTGGTCAACTGTGAGGTAAAGGATTTCCCAACCCAGGTGAATGAATAAGTGTCGTGTTCAAGAGTGGTAGTAAGGTTTTTTTTCTTGAGACAAAAGGATATCAAATAGGTTCATTCTTCTCATTTTTCCCCCACCATTTCTGGCAAGTACCTCTTTATTTTTGACAAGCTTGAGGAGGATAACATATGCTTGTTTGTAAGCTCATCCTTC